>JAPYZJ010005661.1:0-11229 GCA_030522765.1 Ophioninae sp. B BG-2022a
GTAAAAGCCCTCCCAAATTTTCAATTTTGCACTTTGTCATCATTTTTGAGGTATATCCTTCCCCTTAATATGTCAGTAAACGAATGACACTTGTTAAAGCTTTTTCTGATCAACAGCTTAGGCGTCCGAAGAACCTCAATAACGACGCCATTTTGTATATCATAGTAACAAAACAAAATCTTTCCAAACTTGAATACTTCAATAAAATTATATTAAAATTTGAAAATGATTAGATTATTTTATCCCCTTTAAAAAAATTCTCGAAAAATACCTTTTTTTCACGCTTCTAAAGGGATTTCTAGCTTTAACTTCTGTTCGCTGCAAAAAAGACAAGTTTCCAGGTCCGTTGAAGAGGGAAATTGAAATTCCAAAAAAACCGAAATGAGCAACCGATTTTTAGTTAAACTTCTGTTTCATTGTGATTCTTCCGAAAGTGCAATCGAAAAACTTACGAATCGATGGTGGGGGTGTTGGATAACAATTCTCGAAGGGATTTCCCGTGTAGCTGTCAGGACAAGCGCAGACTGGTGTATGATTGATAACGGAGCATCGAGCTCCTGAGCCGCAAGAACCGGGACAGGGATCTCGACACTTTTCGTTTATGCAAGCCCGATCGCCTGTGCAATCCGAATTTATCGAGCATTCCGGTCGACAATTCGGTGGGGATCCGATGTAATTGTTGAGACAAGCGCAACTGGCTATTTCGCGAATCGGATTGCAGACCGAGTTTGGTCCGCAGGGTGATGGATTGCACGGGTTTTTCACTACGTCCGGAGTTTTCGCTGTGGATTCGAAAAATCGAAACGGGATTTAACAATCATCAGGAAGAATCGCTTTTAGGCAATCGATCGAAATTCCACCTGGTTGGAAACATGTTCAAACCCAAACTTACGAGGTTCGAAACAACTGGCAAACGGATTTCCGGTGAAACCTGATGGACAACTGCATATAGGACTGTGATTGACCATCCTGCATTGGGCATTTTGGCCACAGGTGCCTGGACAAGGATTTTGACACTTCTGATTGATGCAAGCGAGAGTCGTGTCACACTCGGAGCTAACGAGGCATTCGGGACGGCAGTTCGGTGGGTTACCGAAATAGCCATTCGAACAGGAGCATACAGCTTGATTGTTTATCACTTGACAATTACTGTTCGAACCGCAGGGTGATGGATTGCACGGTTCTACTCGACTCGGTTCAGCTGTAAAATCCACATGAAAATAATCGTCACGATTTTCAAAAAAAGGCTTCGCAGCAAAGAATTCTCTTTTCAGTCCAATACTCACTAAATTCCTGTTTGTTGCAATAAGCGAATGGATTTCCGGTATAGCCTGGTATGCAGTTGCAATTAGGAACATGAGATACAACTTGACACTCGCTGTTAACGCCGCAAGTGCCTGGACACGGATTTTGGCATTTGGACCTAATGCAAGCTAGATTGGCAGGGCAGTCGCTGTTGATTGTACATTCCGGTCGACAACCTTCGTACGGATTGCCGATGTATTCCGTAATGCAAACGCAAGAGGCAGCGTTGTTTCGTTCGTTGCAAATTGCGTTTGGACCGCAGGGCGATGGATCGCAAGGATTCACCAGTGATCCAGGTATTTCCGGTTGCTGGGGTATACACTGAACGAAAGGATCGCCGGTGAAGCCTCGATCGCAACTGCACATTGGTGTATGATTGTGAACGAAACACTCGGCGTTCGTGCTACACGAGCCTGGACAGGGATCATTGCATTTTCGATTGAAGCAAGCCAAGTGATTCGGGCAATCGGTATTGCTGACGCATTCTGGTCGACAATAAGGCGGTGATCCAATAAACTCGGGTAAACACGAGCACGAGGGTGAATCGTTGATTACACGGCATTCCGAGTTCGAACCACACGGTGAAGGCTCGCATGGGTTTTTCGGCTCTGCTGGCTGACTCGCTGTGGAAATATTCGTTTTTAGAGATTTTTCGACACTTTGTTAATTTTTTGACGGGATAAAACGCTTCTTTCGACACACGGAAATACGTACGCAGTGGAAAGCATCTTGTGAACGGATCGCCGGTGAAAACGGCTGGACAACTGCATATGGGATTGTGATTGACGACTTGGCAACGCGCCGAAACGCCGCACGATCCGATGCAGGGATCGCCGCATTTTTGGTTGAAACAAGCTTCGTTCAACGGACAGTCGGAATTTACCGAACACTCGGGTCTACAAGCCGGTGGTTGACCCAAGTATCCGGGAACGCACGAACAACTCGCTCGACCGTTGAACGTTTGGCAATAACTGTTGGGGCCGCAAGGTGAAGGCTCGCAAGGTTTCACTATTTCGGGATCTGCGAACCAATGGAACAAGGTCATAGTTTTACGAGAATGATTATTCACGAAATATTCACTTCTGATTCTCTTTTTTGATTTCTTTCATTGTTGCGAACCTTTAGCTATCTTGCAAGAAGTGAACGCGTTTCCGGTCGTACCGGATGGACAACTACACATCGGGATATGATTCACGACGATGCAATCTGCGTTTTGTCCACAAACTCCGGGACAAGGATCTACGCATTTGCTGTTCACGCAAGCCTTCGTTGGATGACAGTCGGGATTCTGCACGCATTCGGGACGACATCCGTAGTAGGGATCACCGTGGTATCCAGGCAGACACGTACAAATTCCGGAATCTCGACATTGGGCGTTGCTTCCGCAGGGTGAAGGTTCGCAAGGGTTTTCGAACGTGGGTTCAACCGCTATAAGGGAATATTCATGATTTCAATCCATTGTTAATTCATCGTTTGAATTAACCGAAAAATAAACGTTTTTCGATTTCTTTTTTTAACACTGATGAATTGAGCAACACGAGACTCGGAGTATTATTGTTTAAGGGCATGACGAACATCGACATAACCTCACAAATTTTCGAAATCCGTTTTCTCGGCGTCGATTAAGTTTACGGTGAAAAATCGAACATCGGTCTTTGTAGAATTCATAGAGACAGAAATAGATGCTTGAATTTTACGATAAAAATGTTTCGTCCTTGAGAAATAGCGATTTTTAAATTTCGACATGTCCTTAATATTCGCAAGATTTCTTTCTCGATATCCATATCGATGATCCTCAATTCAAGATTAAAACATTCTCTGAAACAGAAAACTCACGCGACTTGGGAACGCAGTTGGTGAACGGATCACCGGTGTAGTCATTGAGGCAAGTACAGACTGGCATATGATTGACGACAGTGCACTGTGCACCGATACCGCAAGAGCCTGGACATGGATCTTCGCATTTGGAACGCAAGCAGGCCCGATTGCTCACGCATTCGGAATTGATGGTGCATTCCGGTCGACAGTTTGGCGGTGACCCGATGTACGTTGATTCGCAAGTGCACGATGGTATTCCACCGATGTTTTGGCACTTCGAGAATGGTCCACAAGGGGACGGTACGCAAGGATTTTCCTTTGGTTGATCGCTCGGTACGTTATCTACGATTTTGTGAAAAAAAAACGTTTTCGGTGGTGTGATATCCATATTCCATCAAGTACTTTCTCGAATCGTCAAAATTTATGGCTCTCGCTGATATTCTACCTGATATCTCGAAACATCTCACGAATGGATCACCGACCAATCCATTGTTACAACTGCAGAACGGACTATGATTTATAACGTTGCAACGCGCGTTTACTCCGCACATCTGAGGACAAGGATCAGCGCATTTCTGATTGACGCAAGCACGATTCAACGGACACTCCGAGCTAACTGTACACTCCGGTCGACAATACGGTGGAATCCCGACGAAAGACGAGCTGCAAGAGCAAATTGCTTGGCCCTCGGATTCCCGACATTGGCTGTTTGGACCGCAGGGCGATGGCTCGCATGGCCTCTTCGCTTCGGGAACAGCTTTACGAATAAAATGTTGATATTTTAGGAATCAAGAGTTTACTGCGTTTGAGCCATCTCGATATTTAAGGCTAATCACTGTAAAAGCTTGAAAAAGGTATTTTCGAATGTTTAAGTCACAATTGAGAATTTTTTAATAATTATGTAAGCTCGATTCGGTAAAGCTACTAATTTTAACGTCGAATTTTCAATGGAGAACTTTAGATGTGATTTCATAACACGTCTAAAGTGAATTGATAAAAAATATTTAATCCCATTAATTTTCTTGATTTTTATTATATATATATATTTTTTAATTTCATTTAATTGATTCTCATTTTTTTCAAATGTAATTTTATTGGATTTTATCTTGTTAAATATTGTATTAATTGATTTTTATTTTTGCTTTAAAGAGGAAATAATTATCCCATGTACTTTTTCCAAGCTTCTGCAATGATATTACTATATTGGAAGTTTGTTTGTAGTATAAAAGCGTACGTGGCTGTTCCGAGATGTGGCAGTAATGGAATGGATTTCCGTTATAACCGGGTTGGCAGTTACACATTGGCAAATGATTAATGACTTGGCAGAAGGCGTTCGCGCCGCAGACACCAGGACACGGGTCCTGACACTTGGATCTTATACAGGCACGATCCGCGGTACAATCGGAATTCACGACGCACTCGGGTCGGCAGCCTTCATATGGGTTTCCTATGTGATCTTGGGCGCAGGTGCATGCACCGATTCCGTTCGACTCACGGCAAATTGCATTTGCCCCGCATGGTGATGGCAAACAAGGCGTTGGTCTCGGCATCGTTGGATATTCTGTTGATACAACGAGACCGATTAAAAAACGATCGATTTCTTCGGATTTCGTTTTTCAAAAATCACTCGCGTTCTTTTACAAAATATCAATGATTACGACTTAACTTCGTGTAAGATTTTTTTTAAAATAAGGTAACTTTTTACATTTCGCGAGGTAGGTAATTTACGATTTTTTCGATTTCCGTTTTTTTTTTATTTTGGATTTTTTCAATTTGCGATTTTTTCGATTTCCGATTTTTTCAATGTTCGATCTTTCCGATTTCCGATTTTTTCGATTTTCGATTGCACGATTATACTAAATCGCTAAATAAGAATTCTAATTAATATTTTCGTGAATCGCCTAGCTCAAATCTGCGAAAGGAATTTTTGTAGAATAAAAAAAAATCGTTTTCGTTCCCTTCGAAACTTCTATTAGCGATCATCATCACTAAAGGAGAAAGGACGTGACGCAATGTTGTTTCTCATCGAAAAATCAACGTGGGAACTCACTTTGCTCCGGATAACATTGAGTGAAGGGATCACCGACGAATCCTTGAACACATACGCACATCGGCGTATGACTAGTGACCCTGCATTCCGTGTTGGCTCCGCATGATCCAGGACAGGGATCGCGGCATTTTTGATTGATGCAAGCCAAGGTCGTGGAACATTCGCCATTACTGACGCACTCGGGTCGACAGTTTGGTGGCGACCCGACGAATTCGGTTAGGCAAGAGCAGGAATACGTATCGCCGTTTACGCGACACTCGGCGTTTGGTCCGCAGGGTGAACGTTCGCATGGATTTCTCGATGGCGTTTCGCTTTCTTTAGCTGTTTGCGATTTTGGAAAAAATTAAAAAAAAAAAAACGAAATATCGTTTTCGGAGAACAGACGGAAGCGAATTTCAAACTGTGAAAATTTTAATCGACGAGAGTTCGAAATGCGAAGGTGAAAACATTTCGCCTAAATTTGCGGCGTGAATCGACGAGGAATAATGATTTAGAACGTTTAAATATGATTTTGACAATTTTTGATGATTTTTACGTGAAAACTGTAAAGTTGGCGTAAAAATCCAACTTTCGCCTAAAAAATCGTTTAAATTTGCGAAAAGAGGATTTCTGATGTTCCACTACGAACGCATCAGCTTTTCGACGGGAACATGTTTGGATTTCGATTATTTTTGTCCATTCAGAAGTTTGGATTCTTACGAATAAAAACACAGGCAAAAAAATCCGACTTTCGCATAAAAAATCGTTTAAATTTGCGAAAAGAGGATTTTTTATGTTCCACTACGAACGCATCAGCTTTTCGACGGGAAAATGTTTGGATTTCGATTATTTTTGTCCATTCAGAAGTTTGGATACTTACGAATAAAAACACAGGCCACGAATGGATTTCCAGTCAAATCAGCGGGACACACGCATACGGGATTATGATTGACGACGTTGCAATGAGCCCGTAAACCACATGTACCGGGACAAGGATCAATGCACTTTTGATTGGTACATGCCATGTTAGCGGCGCATTCGGAGCTTATAACGCACTCGGGATGACAGTTCGGTGGTGATCCGAGATAATCGGGGATACATGAGCATACCGCTTGTCCATTGATTTTACGACATTGACTGTTGGATCCGCAAGGCGATGGATTGCAAGGATCTGATGCTGGCGGTTCTAAATTCATAAAAGTTCGAATTTGAAAATTTTCCGCGTTTTTACGATGTCGGGAATCGAACCTTTTTCTTTTTACTTTTTTCCGGCAGCATGGAATAATAAAGAATCGTGATAAGAGATTTTTCTATATTTGTATTACGAGTTTATATTCAATCAGGCGTTTTTCCTCGCCTAATGAAGAGGATTTTGAAAATAATAATGTCGATTTTTGATTTATTGGCATATTGAATAAGTTCTCGCTGTTTTGGTGAAGATTAATAATCAATTTAAAAACAATCGTAAAAAAAAGCATTCTGTGAGTTCATCTAGAATCTTTACGAAATATTGTCTCCAAAGGGCTGAGTAGAAAACCCGAACTTCAATTGACCAGAAAGCTCAAAATTCCGAATTTTAATAGCCCGAAATTTCCAACTACTAAAATTCGAAATTTTAAACCATCTGGTCAATCGAATTTCGGGTTTCCTCCCCCCTGTTATCGATCGTTGAAACTCACCTCGTATCGGTGAGCACACGACAAACGCGTTGCCGGTCATATCTCGGGGGCAATTGCAGACCGGAACGTGATTGACGACGCTGCAGAGAGCGTTTTGTCCGCACGTTCCTTCGCAAGGATTTTTACACTTGTTTCTAATACAAGCTTGATCGCGAGGGCAGTCGGGATTGAAAACACACTCGGGTCGACAGCCAACGTATGGATCACCCCTGTATTCCGGGATGCAAATACATCGACCGTTGGAGCATTGAGTATTCGTGCCACACTTGGTGCAAGGATCAGACACTTCCGGTTCTTCGGCTAAAATATTTTTTCTTCTTCAGTATAACAGTGATGATTGAAAATATCGTTTTCAAAAAAAAAAAAAAAGAAGAAAATTAACTGAAATCTTACGTTGGACCGCTGGTGAACATCCGGTAAACGGATCACCGGTGTATCTATCCCGACAGGTGCACATTGGTGTATGATTGACGACAACGCAAACCGCGTTGATGCCGCATGAGCCGGGACAAGGATCGCGACATTTGGATCGCAGACAAGCCAGATTGCTCGAACATTCGGCATTTATCGTACACTCGGGCCTACAATTTGGCGGTGAACCCATAAATGTTGGACTACAAGCGCAAGACGCTTGCCCGTTTACGTTACGACACTCCGAGTTTGGACCACAAGGCGATGGAACGCATGGATTTTGAGATTCGTCCTGATCTGTTTCCGCTGTAAATAAAATCGTTTTCTACAACTTTGGATGTCGGTGGTTTCCGTAAAAAAAAGAGGAAAAGATTCTTCGGGGTTTTTGAAGATAACGAATAGTATCATGGATTCGGTGTATTCGTGAATGAACCGAATTTCTGATACGGACGGGTAAATCCACTTACGTATAATTTCGAAGCAATTAACGAAAGGTTCACCGGTATAGCCGTCTCTGCAAGAGCATATTGGACTGTGGTTGATGACTTCGCAGCGTGAATTAATGCCGCATGTACCGGGACAAGGATCGGTACATTTGCGATTGACGCAAGCCCGATTGTTGGAGCACTCGGAGCTGGTCGTACACTCTGGTCGACAGGCGGGTGGACTACCGATAAATTCGGGTAGGCACGAGCAAACGCTTTGGGAATTAACGACTCTACATTGGCTATTGGGTCCGCAAGGTGATGGGTTGCAAGCGTCTCGTTCCTGATCCGTATCTATCACGAATTAATTAATAATGAATTAAATTGGAATTTCAATTTTTCGAACGATATTGAAGAAAAACAATGAGATGATATTCGATCGTTACCAGGAGTGAAAACGCTGCAGTAGGTAAACGGATCACCGGTATAACCCGGATAACAGTTGCACATTGCGAGATGATTGTGAACGTGACACTCGGCGTTCAATCCACATGTGCCAGGACACGGATTCGTACATTTCGAATTAACGCAAGTTTGGACCGATGGACAATCCGAACTCAGGAGACACTCGGGACGACAACCCTCGTATGGATTTCCAATGTAATTGGGAACACACGTGCAAGAACCAGCATCGTTCTGCTCCGTGCATATCGCATTGGGTCCACAAGGAGATGGTGAACAGGGCCTCAATGGTTCGATCGGTATGGGATCAACTGCAAAAGCAAAACCAATCGAATTCGTATAACCTATAGAAATATACACGTATGGAAAAAAAACATTTTTTGTATGTTACATCAAGATATTCAGGTTTGTGGGAGTTTTCGTTGAAAATGAAAAAACTTCAGATTTCAAAAATCGATTCTTAAAGAAGTCGAACCAGGAATTAAAAATGGAAGTTTTGTTGTTTGTTGATTAAAAAGTATTGAAATTGCTTGTCAGCTTATTGGCTAAAAATTAAGTATTTTAGTTTTTAACGAAAATATAGTTCTTAAGGAGTTGGAAATTATTGTAAAAATTTCGAGAAACCTAAAAGATTCAGATTGCGGAAAAATCGAGTCTTAAAGGAGTCGAACCAGGAATTCAGCATAAAAGTTTCGTCATTTTTTTTATTAAAAACTATTTAAATTGCTAGTCTAAATTGGCTAAAAATTAAGTATTTGGCTAAAATTAAGAATTCTTGTCTATTGGCTAAAAATTGAGTATTTTAGTTTTTAACAAAAAAAACCATTCCTTAAGGGGTGGGAAAATATGGTAGAAATTTCGAATAATCCAAAAGTAATAAAAAAGTAAATAATCCAAAGTCTTGGCCCAATGTATTTGTAAAACTTACGTTCTCGGAAGATGCATTGGGTGAATGGATCACCGGTATAGCCGGTCATACAAGTGCACATTGGGGTATGACTGACGACGTGGCAATTAGCGTTAGCGCCGCAACTATTGATGCAGGGATCTTTGCATTTTTGATCGATGCAAGCCAATCGAGCGGAGCAATCGCTGTTGGTGACGCATTCGGGTCGACAGTTGGGGGGTGACCCAATGAACTCGGGTAGACACGAGCACGAGGGTGAATCGTTGTTTATCTGGCATTGAGAATTTGGTCCGCAGGGTGATGGTTGACAAGGATCTTGAGGTGGTAGCTTCGTAACTGAAATTTGTCACGATCATCATCATCATCATTGTCGCCATCAATTTAATTATCAAATGGGACGAAAATATTGAACTCCGAAGCCTTACTTATCGGGACACATTGGACGAATGGATTTCCTTCGTATCCACTTGGACAACTGCATATTGGGCTGTGACCGACGACAACGCATTGGGCCTTCAAACCGCACGATCCTGGACACGGATCGATACACTTCTGATTGCTGCAAGCTTCGTTCTGCTGGCAATCCGTACTGACGATACACTCGGGTCTACAAGTCGGTGGTACACCTATATAACCCTGGATGCACGAACAAACTCCTTGGCCGTTTATCGCACGGCATTCACTGTTCGGCCCGCAGGGAGATGGATTGCAAGGACTTTCCGGCTGGACGTCTGATATCGAAATACAACCCAAATACAAAGTCAATTACGTTTACTCTTCCCTCTTTTCGTCGTCAAATCCAATACTAGGTTATGGTGTGGAATGTACATAATTGCCCAAATGAACATTCGGCGTTCTCATTCGTAAGATATTACAGTTTAAAATAATCCTGATTTTCAAATAGATCCCATTGAGAAAAGAACCCAAACAAATCCATTATGAAAAGTTGATAATTGTTTTTAAAAAATAAAAAAATTCTCGATATGTGCATTTTTAATGTCATCGATCAATTTTTCGTAAACATTGATGTCGAAATATCTCTTTCGTCCATCAAAGTAAAAAAACGGGCAAAAAATAGTGATATTTTATTTCCAAAAGCCCGGCATTCAAAAATCCAGGATTTTGGAAAAAAAAATCAAATCTAAAGCAATTTAATCATTTATGACCAGTATTTGATTGACATATATTTTTTTTTAATTAAAAGAAGTTGAAATTTACTTTTCATTGATGGAAAACGTACGATAAAACCCATTTTCGAAAGTATTATCTTTACGGAAAAAAAAATCGATTTCGTATGTCTCGGGACGGTTTTACGTTGAAAAATCCCATTTTTAATGTTTCAGAAAGTTGTTTTTATAGAGAAACGTGTTTTTCGTTGATTTCGAATAGGCATACCTGCGATGGGCGAGCAAAGGCTGAAAGCATTGCCAGTCATGCCGGCGGGGCAACTGCACATCGGGACGTGATTAATAACGGTGCACTGTGCATTAACTGCGCACGCGCCTGGGCACGGATCGTCGCATTTGTTTCGAATGCAAGCGCGATCTCTCGGGCAATCGGTGTTTAGAACGCATTCGGGTCGACATTCGGCATATGGGTTTCCTTGGAATTCGGGCATGCACGAGCAAATTCCATCTTCGCAAATCGCGTTGGCACCGCAGGGTGAAGGATTGCACTTGTCTTTCGGTGGTTCCGGATCTGGGTTATCAAAAACTCGAAATTAAAAAATAAATCTCAAATTCAGCCCCCCCGCCCAGTTTTTCGTCATTTGGTTTTACTTTAAGGCCGGAAATCCCTTTAGAAGCGTGAAAAATAGGTATTTTTTCGAGAATTTTTTTTAAGGGGATAAAATAATCTAATCATTTTCAAATTTTTAGATAATTTTGTTGAAGTATTCAAGTTTCGAAAGATTTTTTTTTTGTTACGATGATAGACAAAATGGCGTCGTTATTAAGGGTCGTCGGACGCCTATTTTTCGTGACATCGAAAAGTGCTGCAGTTGTCACTCTTTTGCTGTTGATCAGAAAAAGATTTAACAGGTGTCATTCGTTTACTGACATATTAAGGGGAAGGATATACCTCAAAAATGATGAAAAAGTGCAAAATTGAAAATTTGGGAGGGCTTTTACTCTAACGTTCGAATTTTCGACCATTTTTTCGACATACTTGACCCCTAAAAAGGTATTTATTTAC
>JAPYZJ010005662.1:0-11229 GCA_030522765.1 Ophioninae sp. B BG-2022a
ATTACTCAGGAGACAAGTGAACACTTTGTTTACTCAGGAAACACTCCTTAATTGACTTTTAAAATGCCCTTGTAAATTATTTTTTGTGGCAATTTGGGCAGGAGCAGATTTATTAAGTGGTTTACTGATTACAAAGAGAAAGACAATGTAGCAAGCTCACATTTCTGCAGCACATTGGACAGTAATCAGGCATGAGAGTGATGTTGCAGTCGGAGTTTAGATTTTATGTGGCATTTGGCAATGCTTTGTTTGTTAGAGGTTTTTATTCTAATCTTAATAAGATAGGTTTTTAGGTCGATTTGGTGAGATAATTTACTTTTGCTAGTTGCTTTACGAGTTAGTCGTTTTTTTGCTTCTTATTTGTATTTTACAAAAATTTCATCATTTTCTGGCCATTGTTAGAAATAATAGTTCATATCTAAGGTTTCTTTATACTCTTGATATCATCTTTAAAAGAGATTTTATCATGTGTAAGCTTTTTGAAATCAATTCGACATTATAGAATATTCTGTCACAAAATTTAGAAAAAAAAGAATTTTAAATAAGATTTTGTTTTTTTTTTGAAACTGCAAGGCATATTTCTGATTTTTTGAATTCTGCCAATAATTTGCATTTTTAGAATATCTCACAAGGTTATTTATTCTATGTCTGTTATTTTGTCAAAGATTGTTTTTCTCCTTTTTTTGGTTAAACATAAAAAGTACTTGAAAGATTAGCTTTTGAATCTTAAATCAAGGTTCATCAGTTTGGTCTATTTGTAGGTTTGTAGATAAAATCTCGTTGGCATTCTCAGGCACCTGAACACTGCTTTGAATCAGATTAAGCGGCATCCCGTAGTATGATTTGAAGATTTCTATAAAAATGTAGCTGTTGAAAATTTCTATGACAATGAAAAAATATGAAAAAACTATCATTGCTGCTTCTTGCGATCTAAAAAAGGGATCTTTAAACATTTGTATGCCGTATAGAATGATAAAAAGGCTTATTAGAATAGCGGGAAAGAAGTCATCCTTAAAATTAACGATTTTCATTTTTTTCCTAAATTCACCTTTCCATGCATGGCCTTTTAACTTTTTGTATTCAGCTATAAATGATCTGTTGTAGATGGCACAGAAGTAAGAATGCGAGCGATCTTCTTCAAAGGGTGTAACAACTTCTGGATCCCAAATGCCTTTTAAGGGACGATAAATAATTGAATCGAATTTGGAAGAGATGTAAAATAATACTTTTGTAGCTGCGAATGCTCTTAAGTTGAAGAACATGGCAACAAAGTCCAAGCATCTGAAAGGGATGAAGCCTGGAATAAAGATATTCATAAAATGCACAGTAAATGCCGATCTGCTTGAGAACGATGGCACATTGAGCAAATATATCATATAAATAGAAAAGAGAGCTATTTGAAATACGGAAGTAGGCTTTAAATCTAAGAATCTTAGGATGGTACAGTCGATGAATACTATGCCCAGCTGGAAAACGAGTATAGAAAAGAACTTAGGAGACATGTGCCAGAATTTATCTGTGAACTCGCCTGCGAGCTTATATGGGAGAGAATTGTGATTTTTAATTGTATCATATATTTTGTGGATGGAATACAAGGATATTAAACAAGAGATTGGCCATTTATAATGTGCAAACTCACTCGAACCAAAATAAAAATACGATGCAAAAGGGAGGACAACGTTAGTAGCTATCTTCATAAAAAAAGGCTGAGTTATGTAGAGAGAAGTAAAAAGAGTGGATAAAAGGATAGAAAATAGACTTACAAGAAAGAAGGAAGTTAGAAGTATGTGAAAAACACTCAAGGTCTTGGCATCTTCGTCGGCGCATATGGCTTTAAATCGTTCTAAAACCTCTACAGGAGTCATGGGGAACTTTGGTGACTCTGAAGAGGAGCTTAAGATTCTAGTAATAGTAACCATTGATAAGAGTCCAAATGAATCCTCAAAAATTCGAATCATGTATGACTTCATGTTCTGCATGGGCTAATGAAAATTGAAATTTAAATATGCTCCTTAAATCAATTAAGGGGAAGATGGTTGACTGATGTCATTTTATAACCTAACTTGTGACAACATGATGGGCATTTTAGTTAATGACATATCCACAGCACCAAGTAATTGATCTCAGAAGCACTTGGTTAACCGTTAGATTGTATTCAAATGTGAAATGCCACTTATGTTTGAATATTTGTAAAAATCAACATTACAGATGCAGAGCATCTCAATCTTCTTAGATTTCTGACGCACTTCGTGCCTCATTTTGACCTTTCCAAAGTTTCCCATTAGACAGATGCTTTTTGAAGGTCAGGAAATACAATTAAGCTGGAGACAATCTAAAAGTGGTATTTATTAAGAATAGTGCCACTATCAAATATGAAAAAAAAGAATTCTTTGCGAGTTTAAGCCTTCAAGCAAAAAATTTCAGACATTCTTTTTAAAGGCGAAAAATTTTTGCCTGCAATGGCGGATATAAAATTTAAAAAATCAGAGAGCCAGCACATTCTCAAAAACCATGGGCTTATAGACACAATAATAGACAAAGCAAAGCTCAAACACACTGATATAGCTCTTGAGGTCGGTGCTGGGACCGGTGTAATAACAATGAAGCTTCTACAGAAGGCACAAAAAGTAATCGCTTATGAGTCTGATAAAAAGTTAGCCAAAGAGCTGATGAACAAAGTCAATAGGACTCCTGACCTAAAGAAGAAATTGAGCTTGGTCGTGGGCGATGCACTGATGCAGGATTTTCCTCATTTTGACGTCTGCATTTCAAATATACCATTTAATATCAGCTGTCCAGTCATTATGAAGCTTCTGACATACAATTTTAAGTCGGCTTTCATACTGGTTCAAAAGGAGTTTGGAGACAGAATGACAGCAAATCCAGGATCTGAAAACTACAGCAGGCTGTCTGTGATGTGTCAATTTGTAGGACAGGTGGAGCAAGTCATGAAGGTCTCGAGGAACAGCTTTATTCCAGCACCGAAGGTTGACACTTGTTTTATGAAAATCGAGGCTAGAACACCCAGGCCACCAATCAATATCGAAGAGTTTGATTCTTTGCTTAAAATATGTTTTGGCAGAAAAAACAAGACGCTTTCTGCCAATCTGAAGTCTTCTCCTCTTCAAAATAAGATTAAGAACCTGCCTGAATACAGTCAAGCCAATCCTGACCACATAATTGATAAGATTGTTGAAAAACTGAACTTTGAGGATATGAGAACAGCTAAGATGAATATAGAAGATTTTTTATCGCTTTTGCTTGAATTTAAAAGAGTAGGAATACACTTTGACTCATAAAAATAAGCTTTTATGTTGGAGTCTGGGGAAAGATTGCAGATATTAAACAATTTAACCTTATTTACTATTTTTACAGCCAATATCATTGTTTAAATTTTTTATTTTGTGTCATCATTCATTCAAACATTTTTCTCAATGTTTTGAGTTCCTTTTTGCTTGCAGGGTTACCATTGTGAGTTTTTGGCGACTGATCCATCTTGTTGCATTCAATCACAAGCTGATTTTGGAATATTCTCAAAATTGGAGTGTCTGTGCTCGTTTTTAAACTTTTAATAATGAAAATATTATTTGTGGCATAAATGTAATGATGGGGATTCGCGGCCTTAATAAAACTTGCGGTGCAGTTTTTATCTGGTTTGTCGTGAGTGCACTGGGTTATTTCGCATTGCCCACTAAAGTCATTCGGCAATGTGTGTGACTTATTGAGCTCGTAAACACATTTAGTCATGAGCAGCTTTGGCTCTGACTTAAAAAGATCTTTGATAGTAGAAAACTTGATATTGTGCTTGTTTGCAATGTTGATAAACGAGTTGTCTATGAGAATCTGGTATGGCACTCGAAAATTGTTGTATTTCAAAACTTTTAGCCATTTTTTTGATTTTTTAGCAATATCTTGTCTCATTGTGGCTAAAATTTGCAGCAAATTAAAAAAAGAGCATTGTTGTTTTTATACTCACAAGTGGCAATACTGTTTTAAAATACCTTGCTGGACTAAACTCAAACAAAGACTGAAAAAGTTTATTGATTTTGCTATATTTCTGTTTTGCAAATTAAACCTATGTTATAAATCATAATATGAGTATTTAATTAACACTGCACATATACAACAACTTATACTAAAAAGTTATACTAAAGAGTAATGTTTGGCAAAAAGCAAATTTCTTTGCATTTATGAGCGCATTCAACAGAAACTTATCTCAATCATCAGAAGAACTGCTATTACAGCAGTTTACCTTAATTTTGCCTAGTTTCTCCACCATTCCGCAGGACACACAGACCTGATCACTGGAAGAAGTTGGATGCTGGCATTTGGTACATTTTTTCACGAGGAGATGTGTGCTGGACTCCTGTGAGTACAATTCACCACTGTTGATAATATTTTGTATTATCTTTGAATCTAGCCGCTCTAAATCTTTCACTAGGTACCTTGTGTCTCCTCTTGAGGCTCCTGGAGCATATGTGCATTCCGTTGAAAAGTATCTGAGCTTCTTGAAATAGGCATAGAACACTATTTCCTTCTGATAGGTGTATTTGAAAGGCTTGCATCTTGAAAATGAGAGGTGTCTCGCGCTTTCATCTTCAGAATCCAGATGCTCCTTCGTTTTGCTCAGCGTACACCGTCTTAGCCTGGAAATGTCTCCACGGATAAAGTTTAAAATAACTGTCTCTGCCATGTCATCTGCATTATGGCCAGTGACGATACAATCAACAGACATATATCTGGCAGCTTCTTCTAGTGCCTGTCTTCTAAACACACCACAATATGTGCAGTTTCCCTTTTTTCCTATCTTCTCTACCACCTCATCCATCGTTAGGCCAAAGATATCCTTGTAGCTCACAATTCTCAGTTCTAATCCCAAGTCCTTCTGGTTCTCCATAACTGTCTCAATTGATCTATCCCTGTATCCCCTTATGCCCTCATCTACACAGAGCAAAACAAGGCTAATGCCATAGTCATACTTCTTATTCAGTTTGTTCAACACGTATGCAAGCACAGTACTGTCCTTTCCGCCACTTATTCCTATACCGACTCTGGATCCTCGGTCAAACATTTTAGTTGAGACTATAAGATCATTAATTTCATTCTCAAACAGCTCATAAAAGCATGCCTTACAAACTTTCATCTTGTCTTTCGGGCGAACAATAACGGCCTTTTCTTTCTTGCAGTTTTCGCATGCCATCCGCTACGGCTTGACAAAATTTTATAAAAGCTGAAATATGTTTAAATAAAAGCTGAAGTGTTTAAATTTGGAAATGGAAGAATCCCAAATAAATCGCCTATCTTAACTTTGGAAATTAAAAACAGGCAAGCCTGTCATTGCAAACTCGGCGCATTCGATATTTTTGTGTTTTAGCATTTAAAAATAACAAATACCTAAACTTCCCAGTTTTTACTATTTATTCAATGGATACTCCGAGAATTTTATTTTCGTACGATCAAAATCCCCAAAAATGATGGACGCAAACAATAGCAAAATTGTTCTCAAAGCCTTGCTCCTAAGAATAATCTTGATTGGATTTTATCTTCTTGCAATGAGAAGAATTTCCCTATTAACAAGATGTGCAAGAGATCTGATAGATCACCCTTATCTACTATCCATAATTCTATCAGAGTGCAAATTACAAGTAAAACTACGATATACTGTTTTAAAGCCATTCCTGCTAATACTAGCATTTATTAAACTAACTCTTCCAATTTTCAAGACTCTGGTCCGCGATGTGACTTTTAATTCTGTTTTCTGGGTCTTTTCCTTGTCTCAAATAATCTTCTGCTTGGACTCTGTAAAATCTTCAATATTGAATGCAAACAAAACAAAAAGAAAGTTTAAGCGTTCTGATGCCATTCCCCTTGAAGAAGGCATTCTCATACCATTGAAACACGAATGCAATGGCATTATGGGGAATATCGCTGCAATTGTGGGATCAATGGCTACCATGTTGGTGCTAGAAAGCGAATTGGAGATGCTTGTACTTCAGGCCATCGGATTTTTAATGTACATTTTTTTTCCTGTGCATCTTGAAAGAAAGCTGGTCCACATTGTTCACTTTAAGCTCATCTGTTTTACTGCCTCTTTTCTGATTTTTGCCTTTATTGATGATTTTAGAGTATTTCTTGTATTTTTGTACCTGATCAGCGCTGTTTCTGTCTCAATACAAACCATAATAAAAATTGTAGAGTAGAGAGTGGACAATGTTATCTTAAGTATTTAGATTATACAATAATTATGTAAGTCAATAAGATCATTTGTGTTAATCTGTGATCTGCTTGTTTTAGACAAACTTTTACCTCAAAAACACAAAAAATGATTCAATTTCCAGGGATTATCTTCACAAACAAAGCTTGTACAATTAAATAAAACAACAATTATAACTTTATTATACTGCCATTTTCATTGCAATTTTTTCGTGGGGATTGTAATTTTCCAAAATAAAATCTTCAAACCTAAAATCTTCGATATTTTTATATTCTTTTTCAGCTAGCCTAAGACTGGGAAAATCCCTAGGTTCTCTCTCAATCTGCATTTTCAAGCTATCAACATGATTTGAATAAACATGAGCATCCCCGATAAAATGAATAAATTCATAAGGTTTAAGACCAGCTACCTTGGCAACCATAATCGTCAATAAAGAATAGCTGCAAATGTTAAAGGGAACGCCAAGACCCATGTCTGCAGAGCGCTGATAGAGTATACAAGTAAGATTCTCTCCATCAGATAGAAACTGAAATAAGCAGTGGCAAGGCGGAAGGGCCATTTCTTTCAGTTGCGAAGGGTTCCATGCCACAACAAGCATCCTCCTGCTTGTTGGATCTGTTTTCAGGGTATCAATAACATTCTGAAGCTGATCAATTCCCTGTCCCTTATAGCTGTCATTGCATGTGTAGTAATTTGCACCGTAATGACGCCATTGGAATCCGTATATTGGCCCCAGGTCATCCTCCTCGCGTTGGATATCGTTCATTTCAAAGAATTCTTTGGTGCTGTTCCCAGTCCAGATATTAATCTTTTTTTCTTTTAGAAGCTTGTTGTCCGTTTGGGCACGAATAAAAAATAACAGCTCTTCTAGCACTGCTCTGAAGGCTACAGATTTTGTTGTTAGCAAGGGCAATTTACCGTTTTCAAGGCTGAACCTCATGGATGCACCAAATAGCGCACATGTCCCTGTTTTTGTTCTGTCGTTTCGTCTTGCGCCCTTCTCAATGCATCTTTTTACAAGCTCCAAGTATTGCTGCTCTTCTGCGTTTGGCATTTTAGGATTATAAATATAAAATTAATAAGCATAAAAATTAAGCTTAATTACGCCTTTCTCATTCAATTTACTAAACTAGTATTTAGGGCTGTCCTAAGGCAGAATCAAAAATGCAGACCTTGTTTATTGTAAAATATTAAACAAATCTCTCCTGTCAAATATTTGCATAAAGCCAAAAATATTTAACAAATGCTTTTATTTTGTCCCTCATTCAATGGCACAACAAGCAACAGCTGATGAAGAAAAGGATTTGGGAATAATAATGAGTTATGGGAAAAACTTCTACAGCGATGATATAAAAACATTGGAGGTCGAGATAGCATCTATATTTGACCATATAAATTTGAAACTGGGGACAAGAGAAGTTGAGACAGGATTGGCTCCTCCCTCTAAATGGGATTTGATGGGGGACAAGCAGAAGACTCAAACAGACCAGACTTTACAGGTTGCACGAGTGGTTGACATTTTAGAGGGATACACTGAGCCAAGGTACATGATAAGCATCCGACAGATGGCTAAGTTTATTGCAGGAAAATCGAAGAAGCTAGAAGCAAGCGAGATTCAAAAGGGGATGCGTGTAGGTGTGGATAGAGTGAAATATAATGTCATACTGCCTCTTCCTAGAAAGATAGATGCGTCTGTGACTCTGATGCAGGTAGAAGAGAAGCCTGAAATTACATATAATGATATCGGTGGATGCAAGGAGGAAATTGAGAAGATAAAAGAGGTTGTTGAGGAGCCACTGCTAAATCCTGAGAAGTTCATCAATTTGGGGATTGATCCACCAAAGGGTGTGCTTTTGTATGGGCCGCCAGGAACAGGCAAGACTCTAATAGCAAGAGCAGTGGCCAACCGGACAGAGGCCTGTTTTATCAAGGTTATTGGCAGTGAGTTGGTTCAGAAGTATGTAGGAGAAGGTGCTAGAATGGTCAGGGAGATCTTTGCTCTTGCAAGATCCAAAAAGGCCTGCATAATATTTTTTGATGAAGTTGATGCTTTTGGTGGCACTAGGTTTGGAGATGGAGAGGACAATGAGGTCCAGAGAACAATGCTTGAGCTTATCAATCAGCTGGATGGCTTTGATAACAGGGGAAACATCAAGGTTTTGATGGCAACCAACAGGCCAGACACTCTCGATCCAGCCTTGTTAAGGCCAGGAAGGCTTGATCGTAAAATAGAGTTTGGGCTGCCAGATCTTGCCGGCAGAACAAGGATCTTGGAAATAAATGCCAGAGTTATGAGTGTTGAAAAGAATATAAGGTTTGAGCTGATATCACGGCTGTGTAATGGTGCGACTGGCGCGGAGTTGCGCTCAGTCTGCATTGAAGCTGGAATGTTTGCCATACGCGATAGGAGAAAGATAGCCACAGAGAATGATTTTTTTAAAGCTGTTGATAAGGTTATCAAAGAAGGTTCAAAGTTCTCTTCAACTCCAAGATATTTGACATACAATTAAATGCTTTATAATAAAATTTCATTGCAAAAAATCTTGTTAAAGTTCTATTTTTCGTATTTTATGAGGTATTCTGTTATAATAGCAGCAATGCCTACACTTTGCTGATCAAGAAAACTGATCTTCAATGCTGTCTTGATGTTGTAAATATATAATTTGCTATTTTTTACAAATTATTTATTTTACCTCTTTTGGCTGATCATTTTCAATTTTAATAGGTAAAATTTAATCTCAAGCGATACCCATTCTTGTGAAAGAAGATCAAATCATGTAAATGTGATTGAAATACTAAATTATTTAATTTCTCTGTCTCCTCTTTCTATATTAAAAGCTTCTGTCGTCGCAGGGAATGATTCTGAAAACGTAATTTTCCACATTTGCCATCGGCTCTTCTATTAAAATTGCATCACAAACCTCTGTGTTCTGATTGAAGTTCGATTTGGAAAGCACAAAAGCCATTCTATTCACTATTTTTATCAGATGTCTTTTGTTGTTTATTATTATTACACTAAACTTGTTATTGATCGGTGCATTAGTCTTGCAAACTCTTAATTCACTTGATTTATTTGATGCACATATGCTTCTTCCGTCGATTGACAAAGAGTTGTCCCGTATGTTGATCTTTTGATAGTTGGATCTCGGATTAAACTTTTCAAAACCAACTTTGTCGTCTTTGATTGCTAGAGCTAACTTTCCATCGTAGGAAAGAATGTAATAGTACGAATAGGCAAAACAATATGTTAGAAACATTATCAAAACCATTGTTTTGGTTACCCCATCTAATTTATTTTTAAAGTTAAACTGAAACATATGATAGAATTATAAAACTAATGGATTCCAATACTGTAAATTTTGCACAAAAATTTGTAATTTATCAGTTGCCTCAATCTTTTTGTTTCATTATCAAGTGGATTGGCAAGTAGCGCCAGTATTTTTTACGTATACAAATATCAAAATCTTCATATCACACGAAATTTAGTTTTAATAATCTAAGGCCACTTCTTTTTGCAATTCTACATTGGTTTATTCTCTGCTTCAATGGAATTAAACACAACGTCATTGTTTTCTGCCAATAGTATCTTGTCTTCTGATTTAAGAGTATCTTTCAGGCCGTTTATAAACAGCCGTAAAATATTGTCCTCAATCCCATCCGCAATTTCTGCGATTCCCTTGACGATCTCGCCATCGAACCCAATTTCTTTGCCCAAAAGATCTATTATCCCCAGAAGAGTCGAATTCACTGATCTCAACGAGTCCATTTCTTGTATCATCATGCTTTCTTTCATAGTTTTAGAAGTTCCCATTATCTTTTGGTTAAAAATGTCATTCCTTTTCTTTCCCCGCTCAAGATTCCTAATCTTTGTATTGTATTTTCTCAGATTGCTTCTCTTCTCTGCTTCAAGAAATTCCGCTTTTTTTTGTGTTTTCTCCAATTTATCTGCCAATGACTTTGCCTCCCGCTCTCTCTGAAAGACTTTGGTTTCTAACGATGTTATTTCCGAGTGTAAGCTGGAGTTGACTGCTCTTATAATTTTAATTTCATCTATGAGCTGATCTATCCGAGAGGATTTATTCAAGTCTGCCCCTTGTACCATTTTAGGACTTCTTTCATATTCAAATATAAAAACATGCTTACATGTAAATAGAAACGGCAAATAAAACAAAAAGAAGTTTTTAAATACTTTTATGAGGACAATCTTAACTGACTCAATTTATTTATAAATTTTGGCATACAGTGCAAAATATGATATAAACATTTCTTTCTTTACTTTCTAACTCTATTCAAGCCTATTTCCAACTTTCTTTTAACGCTATTAGCTCTTCGCTCTCTTTTTCTTGTTTGTGAGAGCATGCATCTTCTGAATGGTATTTTTGGATGATGAACATCCGCTTTTAAGAACTTTAGTTGCTTTCTCTTAAAATTTATTCTTTCTCTAGGATCTTTTATTTCTTCCACAAATTCTTGGACTTCATTACAGACTCTTTCTATTTCTTTCTTAATTCGACTTCTTGTCATTCTTGAGGTGAATTTTTGAACTTGGAAAAATTTTAATTTTAAGACATTTGAAATTCTAACAAGTTTACAAAAAACTATTTCAAATAAACTCTCAAATACAAGAAATGAATATTACAAAATTAACAATTTATGCCGTAAAACGTAATCTATAATCATTTCAGAAGATCAATAAACATATAAGTTTAACTACGCTGAAAAATTACTTATTTATAAATTGTAAAAATTTTAAACAAAAGACAAAAGACTAAACTTCAACCTGAATTTGAGCAATAATCAAAAAAAATAGAAATTTAATTTTGTAAAATTTTTATGATATCAGTTAACCTGATTAAGATTGAAATAAAAACCTCTAACAAACAAAGCATTGCCAAATGCCACAAAAAATAATTTATAAGGGCATTTTAAAAGTCAATTAAGGAGTGTTTCCTGAGTAAACAAAGTGTTCACTTGTCTCCTGAGTAATAAAAATGCTCAATTGTTGCAGTTTTTCT
>JAPYZJ010005663.1:0-11227 GCA_030522765.1 Ophioninae sp. B BG-2022a
CGGCTCAGCCGCGCGCGCGCCGATAGTGCCTTTTTTGTCGCACACTACCACATCCAAGCGCACACCGACGAGCGGCAGTGCCCGCATGGTGGGGGTACCGCCCCTCCGGACACCAGCACACGTACCCGTCACCCACCGACGTTGGCCCGTCTCCGGGCGCGTCTGATTGGCTGCCGTAAAAAATTAATAATAATTCAGGGGTTGATCCGGAACCCATACATGCTTATATCAATCGTCTTAGAATTTCACCCCCTACCCCCCATTTCACGGATGACATTCTTAGCTGGGACACCCTGTATATATACTAGTACGAAAAATTAGATGAACAGAAAATTAAAATATTTTTTTTCCTATTTTTTAATAATGCTATATCTGTGAAAAGAATTAAGAGAAAAAATAATATAAATTAACGCTATATAATAGTAGATCAATGTTAATTTGGCTTTAGAGTAAAATTTAACGTAAATTAATATTACGTCCTATTAGAAGCTAAATTATTACCTATTAATCATTAATGGAACTACTAATTTAATAATAAGTAATTAATTATTGTTATTTATTAATTTTTATAATTAATTTTTAAATATTTAGAAAAAGACCAATAGTAACTAAACACTTCAAATGTATTAACAATAATAACTAATTAAAAATTTCAAATAAAAATGCTATATATTAAAAATAATAATAATAAAATAACTTATTAATTCACAAATTAATTATTGGTATGAGTTCATTTTTATAACTAATCGAAAAATATGAAAACAAACACCAACAAACATAAATTTTTTTACACCGTTTTGAAATGGAAATTGTAAAAAAACGCTTTTGAAGAAAAATAACGGCAGTTCTATCGTTATAATCTTGAGTACCCCTTCAAACTATAATTTCTGCATCAGATATGGGACTTTCCTCTTGAGTTCGAGTTCCCTCAAGCGATTGACGATTTTTCATATTTTCGAAGGAAATGAAAAACGATTTTATGAATTTTGAGATATTTCAATTTTTTGGATTTAAAAAACTGACTAGACCCATTGATATTGTTATTTTGCTTAATATTTGCTATTTATATTACGATAGGCGTGCTAGTGAAACGAGACACCGATGGAGTGTTGTTGCTGGAAAGAGGATAAGCGCGCGCATATCTTTTTCCATCGGAAACGCGAAAGCACCGATTCCACACTCAGTGTCCTCCGCGACGCCGTGCGTGACAGACGACGCCACCCTCTCGGAATAACCGATACACATCTCCGACTAATAAAATAAACGAACTTTTATTACATTTATTATTAGGTTTATTGTGCAGTGTAGTGACTGATATTTTTTTATCAGGTTTGAACTCTCGTTGAAAAATCAAAGAGTGGCTTTATTTTTTTACATTTTCATGCCTGCCGGTTCATTGTTTCTCTTTTTTTAATATCTTTGAAAATAATCTACTTGAGACAAATTTTGAAAATCAAAACTTCAAAAAATGGAGGGAAAGGAAAATATGATTTATTTTGAATGAACGTCAGATTAACTCCTCTGACGATAAGTGCTCAGTATTTATTTAGCGATATATCTTCGAACTGCAGATCTTGAGGATCGTCTCGTTTACGGTAAGTTAAAACTCAAAACTACTACACTTACAATAATAATTTCAGTCAAATACAAAAAAAAAATTCGTCGCGTTTTTGAAATACAATTAATAAAACACAACATCAACAGAAAAATGTCTCCATTTTTTATTTTCATTAGAAGAACGATAAATGAAACAAAGAAATCCATCGACTTTTCGTTTAATTAATGTAACGAAAAAATCCCCAAAAATACCTCTTGTAAAATTGATTTGATGAATTAATTAAATACGAAAAAATGATAACTATGTACAATTCTGAAATAATTCTAAATTCCGAATATTCGAATATGATTAATAAATAAATTATGTCGATAACTATAGTTTTACAAGATTTAAACAATTTTGGCGATTATTCCCATATCCATCCAGGATGTAAAAATGGTTTGAAAACGAGCAAAACCCTGGGACCCCCTAAGTTTGATTTTTTTAAATTACTCTAACTGTTTTAAATGAATATATTTATAACAACTGAATTATTTACTGAAAAATTCTCAAATAATTCATGTATCATTATCATATGAAAAACTATAATTCCTAAAATATTCAAAAATTGTAAAAATTTTTTAATACTCTTCCAGAAATAGCTTCATTACAGTTACGATTTTTTAAAAATAGAGAATAATACAAATGCATATGTATGCATGAGTCTGTATTTGTATGTAAACTGTATTTGGCGACGTCTCTATATTTCCCCTGTCGAGAAAGTTTTTATCGGTCGAACAGTTCGTCCCTCGATTCTCGCCGGGTACTACGCGTGTACACCCCCTCAAGAACTATTAGTCAAGTTCTCGCGTTAACTAATCACCATTTGCGAGGTAAGCGTCGAGGAACGAAGTTCGTCAAGGGGAGTGACGTGAACCGTAGTTTTTTGGAAGTTTCGTAATCAGGATGACGAATTTATCAAATGGTGGATGGTGACAACGAATTATTTGGGTTATTTCATTGCCATCGACTCGTACCTATATTTTCTCGTCGCACCATGATGTACGGGGTAACTTTTTTTTTTTCATTCGTTTGTCCCCCATTTGTCTCTCCTTTATCAAGGCAGCGTGCACATTGAAATCCGATTAAGGTGCATGACGAACTGCTTCGCCGATTGAATAACAATGCGAGCACCCCATTAAATTTTCCACCCTCGTTGGTATTCGCGAGGCCTGTCAAAGCCAGAAGCTACAACCGTGACGGACGAAGAGAGAAAGCGAGAGAGAGGGGGAGGGATGATGATTATGATAATAGAATGTATTATAGCTTAGTTATACTTTGGGGGGAAAACGAAAAATATTTAAATATTATTCTCAGAATACAAATCAATAAACTATATACAGTAATAATAAAAAATCACTAAAAATGATGTGTGGAATGAAGTAATAATAAAATTTTAAAAAAAGATTATTTGAAAGTAGATGATGATGATAATGATGATGATGATGATAGAATATATTACGCACTAGTTATACTTTGGGAGGAAACGAAAAATATTTAAATATGATTCTCAGAAAGCAAATCAATAAAGTATATAAAATAATAATACTAAAAGTAAAAAAAAATTATTTAAAAATAGATGATAATGATGATAGAATGTATTACGCCCTAGTTATACTTTGGGGCAAAAAAAACAAAAATATTATAACATTATTTGCAGAAAACAAATCGATAAATTATATAAGATAATAATAAAAATAATTAAAAATGATGTATTATGAAATTAAATAATAATAAAAGTAATATAAAAATGTATGATATCTAAAATAACATTGAATGACAGGATAGAGAGAGATAATGATTATAGATAGACTGCCGTAGTAATACTTTTGAAGGGGGACAAAAAGAAAAATATTTAAATATGATTCACAGAGAACAAATCAATAAACTGTATAAAATGATAATATACACAATGAAAATAAATTTTACTTAAAAAAAAATTAACTTAAACTGAATTAACTATTAAATGAAGTATGGGCAGAAAACTTATAATTTAGTCATGCCAAACTCAAACTTTTTGTGTTAGAAACATTAACAGGTCAGAGCGAGAGAAAGAGAGAGAAGAAGCAGAGGTTTATTGGTTTCGCAACTTGTTAAACTCAGACAATGATTAAATGCATTTTCGCAAAGGAATCAGTGCCAGCAGGTGTCATTATAAAACCGGTTTCAAGGAGCCATTCAAAATCCGTTTATTTCTGGTAAAAACGAAATGGGAATAAATGAAGAGGGAGGGGTATGAAAAAGTGAGAAAGAGACAGAAATAGAGGAGCGGATAAGGGCGGGCTTTATTTTAACATGAGCTATATACCTGTACTCTTATTCAAATATAATCCTATCTGCAAGGGATGAATCGCAGAATCTACGAGTACCTGCCAACAATGTAGCAAACTGTTGAAAACATCTCGAGTTTTTCTGCCACTGATATTTGTAAACTGAAGTTAAGCTCGTTGACGGACGTCAAAGAACGTCAATACGTTTTTGACGAAAAGAGAGAACAGGAAGGTCATTTGACATACCTTTCTGTTTTACAAATGTGACCTTTCTCTGTGACGTGTAAACAAATAAAACTTTTATTAAATTGAAGAAATATTCATACGCTTTCAAACTGCGAGCTACCATAAAACGACTGACCATCAGCACTGGGTGTAATTTTAGTACGAAAGCGAAATTGCAGAATTCCGTTTTCGGGGTTCAGGTATTTTGCAATAGGAGTATGTGCACCTTAACTTAATTACGTAGACTAATATTACGCCATTGTTTCAGAAGAAAATGTATCTCTCATGATAATTTCTATAATCAGCTTTGATCAGACTCTCATCATTTTTTCAATTGAATAAATGAATTATTTGCAAAAATGACAAACATAGGATTGTAGGAATCACTGCATCCATTCTTCCCTCCTGTCTTCACTGTACTTCTCATTACGAACAATACATAAGATATTTACAGGATATTCCAAATAAGCAACAAGACGTACTTGGGCACAGCCACTATTTTTTTGTTCATAAATATACAAATATTTTAAATTCAAGTCAACATAGAAAGTTTATTATCTATTTATCAGTATGCTTTAAAAAGAGTATTTCACAATTCGATCATTCGTTGCCATTTTAGATTCTCGAAAAATGTGAATTATTTTTTTTTAGCGTATGGTTTGGTGCCGTGTTCCTATCTGGAGTGTACTGTACCATCATCGACTACGATGTTTGCCTACGTGATATAATTATAAAGTAATTCTTTTATAATTGAAAATCGAACGTATTTGGTCGATCACCTGTCCCTTCACATTATGAGCCTCGCCACTTCCTATAGTTACTCCCGTTTTTTCTTTTTCCCTTCTCTATAGCTGGCGAAGAAAATTGCTTTCGGGCTCTTCCAGAATTGAGAAATCGATCGAGTAATTTTAGAGAGAAAAGAAGTGTTAGAGCAAGGGTGAGAACGAGAGAGAGAGAGAGAGAGAGGGAAAGCCAAGAACACCTCATATGCGTGACTGTCAAGAGCACGGTCTGAGCAGAATCAGGTTCTTACTACTTGGTACACTGCAGTGCCAAATTAAATTGTTCGACTGATTCTGCACACAGAGATCGCAGGTCACATCATATACATTGAAGTGTGCATACATACCTTTAAAAATATTCGTTTAAATAAAAACTATTTTTTGGGCTTGCTTCACTAAACTCTCAAATATAAATATTTTATTATTTAAATAAGAAATAAAAAGTTTTTATTCACCACGTTTTCAAAACGGAATAAAATCATAAAATAATTTTTATAATAATATCCATTACTAAAATGCACATTGACATTATTCATAAATAATGTTTAACAAATATTATTTACAAATGATTTCGAATAATAATAATTATTTATAAATAACTTCAAATAAAAATGATCATTTAAGAATAAATTGAAACAAAAATTATTGTTTGACAATAATTTTGTATAAAATTGTAAAAAATATTTCAAAGTGACCTTGGATTTTTTGTTGACTCGAACCCAAACAAACCCAAATGAGGATTCGATCTCCCTCGTTCTGGTAATCCGTGTAAGTCCCTCGTCGATATCTCTATTATCTGTAGCGTTTAGAACGGAAGGTACCGGCTAGCCATTTCCAGATTTTACCTTTCTTTTCCTCCCTTTCTCCTCTTTGTCCCTCTTTTTTCTCTCGCTCTATATACATCCTTGAATTGACTCAATCGCCAGGATTTCAATTGCTCGGATTATTTTATATTCTGTCGTCGCTTGGCAACTCGAAATCCTTTCAAATCGTTTCCATGCACTATCCAATTTCCGATGGAATCGGAACAAACAGAAAAAAATAGAAGGTTCAATCTCAAAAAAGGAAAAAAAAGTAAAATAATGGAAAAAGGCTCGTTCGAATATGAAACAAAAGAAAGAATGTCGATAACTGGAGCAGGTCGAAGTCTTTCATTTTTTTCTGTTCACCAACTCGTGTGTCATCAAATCAAATTTAATGATTCCATCGAGAGATCTTTTGAGGCGAAGCCACAAACGAAATATGAGAAAAGAGGAAAGAAAAGCTGTGAGAAAGGGGAGGATGAGAACCCTCCGTTTTCATCGCATCTTTCTTGCAAGACTTGAAAAATGGATCACGCGGTCATTGAAAAAGATTGCTCGTGACTTATCCCGCAAAAATCAGTCCAAAAGCTTTCCCATTAATCCACTTCCCCATAAAAGCGGATATTCTTGAAAAAATTTTGCGGGAAATGCGAAAAAAAAATGGTGGATTGACTTCTCCACTCGTGTATCGAGCTTGACTACCATTGGCTAGCGTTGGTGGTGTAGTCTAAAAATCGTCAAAGTTTTTGTGAGCTGCACTCAAAAAAATTCATGTTTTGGGAAAAATCCATTTTTATTTTCATGTTGAGAACTCTTATTTTCATATTTACAATATGAAAGTCAATATGAATGTCAATTTCAAATTGACAATATCAAAGTCACTATTAATGTCAATATGAAAGTCAATATTAATGTCAATTTCATATTGTCAATATGACCATGTCAATTTTCATATTGGCAATATGAGAATGTCAATTTTCATATTAACGATATGACAATGTCAATTTTCATATTAACGATATGAAAATGTCAATTTTCATATTGACAATATGACAAAAAGCGTATTTTTAAAGGAATGTTGAGCGTGTTGAAGAATATGACAATGTCAATATGAAATTCAATATGACAATGTCAATATGAAATTCAATATTTTAATATGCCATTGCCAATGGAAATATGACAGTCAATATGAATGTCAATTTTCGGATTGACAATATGGTAAAAAGCGTAATATTAAAGGAATGAGGTTTCAGTTAATTTATTAATACGTAGGAAATTAATTTTTGTTTATCAAGTTACTTATTTGGGAGTATAAATAAAAGCATGGGCCACCGAGTTTTTTCCATGTTTTATAAAGTTCATCTTCGCACCGAATGTTTCTGCCTTTGACGTTTAATTGCATTTTCGTAAAGGCATTTTCACTTGGTTAAAGAGGTTGACACGCCTCACTCTATCTCTCGTCATGTTTGTCCTCTGAAATCCCGGTTTTCTCGATGACACTATCAGGAGAATAACAGAGAGTGAACTACACTCAAAGACTATGTGCACTATGTACACCACCAACGAGTTCTACAGTATCTTGCTTGATGAATCCCATTATTGTGTGACCACGACATTGGCCAGACAGTGTTCACTCTGCAGGAATAGAAAGACAGAGCAAAGGGGGTGGCAAGATAAATTTAGTAGGACGAAGAAAGGAAGAAGGTGGGAGAAAGAGAGGGAGAGATAATGGCGATGAAGATAATGATGATAGATTTTATTAGGCCTTAGTGAACTTTGGAACAAATAAACAAATGACAAAAAATTGTATATAATGAAAGTGATAACACAATCTGCAAAATAACATAAGTGAAAGAAACGAATGCCAGTAAAAACCTGAGAAATTGAAATAATAAATAAATATATAAATAATAGTGGAAATAACAATAATATAATAATGAGACGGTGTAAAATATAAAAATGAGAAAGAGAGAATGAGAAAGAGAGGGATAGGAAAAATAATAATAATAAAATGTACGAAACGACATTAGTTAAAGAAAGAAATGCAACCAAAAACGTCGAAATTATAAGAATAAATAATGAACAGCTAGAATGATAATAACATAACGGAATAATTGAAATATAAATATGAGAGTGAGATAATAAGAATAATAAAAACATTTACTAATTTAATAATAACAAAAACAACATGAATGAAAAAAAGGAATGCAACCAAAATGACAAAAATTGGAAGAATTCATAAATAACAGCGTAAATAATAATAATATAGTGGATTGATATGAATATAAATATGAGGGAGAGGGAGAGTGTGACGTTTAAAGATGTATATTCAACGAGTCAAAAAATTGATTGCACACCACACAAACATAGTTGTTCATTTTCCTGTTTATGTTTTTCCAAGATTTGCGTAAATAAATCACACATGTGAATGTAATGAATAAAGATAATGTATACTCATGACAAGCTTTGAAAATAAAAATTTGCTAGAGTTTTGTATTTGTTTAAAAAAATAATTTGAAAAAGACTAGCTGTACAAATACTATTCTTTAATCGATCGTACAAAAATGGCTGATTCAGAAAGCACAAATACAGTACCCGAATAAATCAATTACGAAACACACCTTATTCGACTGGTCTATTCGATCGTTCGCCTTCCTACATCGTTCGCCCCTTCACTCGATTACTCGAGTTATGGGGCACTTCGTAAAGGCATTAAATGATATTGGATTCTCCATTCTCTTTATTATCGGGTATCTTGTTTTTTTTCTTTGTTTCTCGTTGTTAGACGTTGTGCTCTTAGAGTTTGGTTGTTTTTTGCCATTAAGTTTGCAAGCATTCTCTAGAGCTTTTATAAATGGAAAGTATTAAAAATATTTGAGTTTTTATAGATTGAAAATATTAATGAAGAAAAATAATAGTAATAAATTAGTAACAGTAATAATAAAATGAATATGTAACAATTACAAAGATTTGATAACAATTGACATTAACTAACAGAAATTAAACCAAAATGCTCCACGAGAGAAAAATTAAACAAAAATTGTGCCAACGAGATTAAACCTACTCGACATTGCCAGACCTCTCTTCAAAGCGTCTGGCATTGTTTATTCCCGACCAACCCTAGGGGTTCAGTGTGAATGGAAAAAAAAAGCGTTGGTGGTCTCTGACCCTCCCAATTTTGGCCTGTCGTATCCATGCATACGTGATTGGCTTTCCGCTTTGACGTTAACCTCGTGTGCGACACCGTCACTGGATCTACACGCTGAGTGTACGCTTTCGTCGTTCCGGAAAAGTATCGGTGCCAGAGGGTGAGTTGCATTAAAAAAAAAAAGAAAAAATAAAGAGTCGAGCAACCAGAAGAAAAATAACGGTTGGAATGAGAGGGCACAGCGGAAAAATCTGGCACAGAAAAGCCGCGAAAAATCGGAAGGTTCTTTTTACCTTTCATCCGTTTTCTCTACCCTAAACGACGTTCGCTCAGCCGTAATTATCCGGTCGAGAGATTGGCGTGGATTTCATCGAGCAGATGAATCAAAGTGAATTTACTATCAACCAGATCTTGAATGAACGTTTCTCTCTTGTTCACTTCCGGTGGCGTTTACTTTTTTATGACACTTCAACAAATGTACGTCTTTTTTTATGGAAACATTTTTTTCACAATTCTGCTTTCGATTTTTTTGAGGTGTTCAATTTTGATATCGGGTTGTCCGATTTTTTAGGTTATCAGGTTGTTCACGTTATCAGGTTGTCCAGGTTATCGGGTTATTCAGGTTATCAGGTTGTTCAGGTCATCAGGTTGTTCAGGTTATCAGGTTGTTCAGGTTATCAGGTTGTTCAGGTTATCAGGTTGTTCAGGTTATCAGGTTGTTCAGGTTATCAGGTTGTTCAGGTTGTTCAGGTTATCAGGTTGTCCAGGTTATCAGGTTGTCCAGGTTATCAGGTTGTCCAGGTTATCCGGTTGTTCGGGTAATCAGGTTTTCCAGGTTATCCGGTTGTTCGGGTAATCAGGTTGTTCAGATTATCAGGTTTTCCAGGTTATAAGGTTATCCGGTTGTTCAGGTAGTTCAGATTATCAGGTTTTCCAGGTTATCATGTTATTCGGTTGTTCGGGTATTCCGCGTGTTCAGGTTATCAAGTCATTGAGGTTATCAGGATGTTCAGGTTATCAGGTTGTTGAGGTTATCAGGTTGTTCAGGTTATCAAGTCGTCCAGGTTATCAAGTCATTCAGGTTATCAAGTCGTTCAGGTTGTTCAAATTGTTCAGGTTATTACGTAGTTCAGATTATCAGGTTGTTGGGGTTATATCAAGTCGTTTAGGTTGTTTAGATTGTCCAGGTTATTACGGAGTTCAGATTATCAGGTTGTTGCGGTTATATCAAGTCGTTTAGGTTGTTTAGATTGTCCAGGTTATCAGGTTCATCAGACTTGGATCAGGAAAAACGATGGGACACTGAAAATGAACAGGACGCTCGACCAGCCAATACAACTGATAAAACTGAATGAAATTTTATTCCTTTCATAAACTAAAAATGTTGGAGTACATTTATGAATAGTCAAAACTACGGAAAGTGATGTTTCATTAAAAAAAACGCTTCCAAAGTTTCGACAATGCCTGAAATTATTTGCGTCGGCTGATAAAAGCAACATGCTACTGAGAATTCATTCCGACTCATCAATAACGATATATTGAGCTTTATTCGTCCCAGTTTTGGCAAAAGGTCAAGGAATACATCATCATCGATTATTTTTCGACATCCGAAGGAACCGGCCGAGCGGAAATTACCTCAACTCTCCATCCCGCGCAAGTCTTTTTCGTAGTCGGCTCACAAAATAGCGGAAATAGGTGGTATTGTAGATATAGAATAGAAACTGTAGAGATTTAAGAGAAAGAGAGGGAGAGAGAGAGAGAGCATTGAAGCGAAGAATTGAAAACAAGAGAGTAGGAGGATTGAAATCAAAATGGAGTCGAATCGATAAAAACCAAGGAAAGAACGAATGACTTTGTGATTGGTGTTGTCTCTCGTTATTCGCAGCTTTCATAAGGGATGTTGTGAAAGCCGACAGCATCCACGCACACATGTACAATTCACGAGTTAACAGTCAGCCAACTGACCTATAAAACCTCGTTTTATTTGCGATTAAAAAAACGTCTCGTGTAAACGAAAGAGAAATGAAAGACACTTGAGCATCGCCATCTCAATTGAAATACAGAAGCCTTAATGACGTATTTTTTCGACTATAATGAATATTACTTCCACGTGCTAAAATTCGTCTAAAATAGGGTTCATCGACTTGGCTTTGTCAACCTAAAAACGACACTTTTCACGATTTATGTTCATCGTGGTCTTTATTGTATTACTACTTAGATAATAAAAAATTGTTATCAGTTATCATTTGAAACCTTCGTAAGAACCAGATTTTGCGGTAATACCCCAATATCATCCTGTTGTAGACGCCAGGGTACATGGTCAGAGAGGAAACGAAGAGGGACAAGATTAGGACAAGGGCGGGGAGAAGAGCATGGAATTATGAGGAAAAGCTGAGGAAAGG
>JAPYZJ010005664.1:0-11224 GCA_030522765.1 Ophioninae sp. B BG-2022a
CCAGACCTATCATCATCCCAGCGATGTTAAAAAAATGCGGTAACAAATACTTTTTTCATGGATGAACAACTGACTTCCGAAAAACACGTGGACCAGCTCGACGCTAAAATTCCGACCGTCTTTCACCCCGCATTCTCGAAAGCATGGTACTTTCCGTTCTTTTCCAAAGAAGGGAAGAAAAAATACGCCGTAACAAAGAAGAAAAGAAAGTAAAGGAATGGAATTCGAACGACGAGTTTTTCTCCTGTTTTTTTCGTAATTGCAAGCGTTCCGGGATTCCCCGATTCAATGTCGCCGTGCTGATTCACATTCGGCACGCGCTGAATCAACCTCCAAACTGGAGTCGCTGGTTCAAGGTTGGCTATTCGCGGCTTGCTATTTTTATTAAATTCTGCTCGAATTTGCTTGAGAAATACTGGGGTTTAAAATTGAAGAAAAGAGTTTCGAGTCCGTGGAGGGTCTTCATCGCCATGTCAACCAAAACCCGATCGACTGAATAGATGACGCGTGAGTTCACCCATCTATCAAGGGGAAGTTTCACTGCATTTCCTAACTCGATTTAAACCTCGTAACGACGCAAATTTAACATGGTTTCGGGCACTTTCCCCGTGCCCTCCTGGAAACGCGAAATAATGCAACAGTGACCTTGAACTCTGGGCAATCCTCTCCCGTTCTGGAAGTAGCTCATAGATAAATACAGAATTAAAAAAAATCATTTAAAAGTCTGGTTAAGGACGTGAGAAATTTTACTGAAAAAATAAAAAACGATATTTCTGTGGAATGTTTTTGTGAAATACGTCGAAGGTCACAAATCGCGAGGTTAAAAAATGGCACGACCCCGATCGGACCGCAATTCCATCGCCCAGACTTTCCCACCCTTCGATCTCTCTCCGATGGAATTCCACGTGAGCCATCCTCTCGCGTACATATTTATTGGACATATACGGGGGAATGGCTTCAGTACGGGACCAGTTTGAAAAGCCTCAATTCAGCGAAAACAAAGTAACGGGAAAGAGAGAAGTCTCAAGAGAGGAACGACAGGAATAGTCTAGGACATTGTCGGTCGTCGGGGTCTCCTCTTTCGCGTTCATCAGTTCAAGGTTGAGGGCGCGAGATTCCCCGTTTTCTGTGGAAAACGGCATCGCGCGGCACGCGTCTGACGACCAAAATACATCCCTCGCTCCGATACATAAATACGCCCTGTAAAACCCAACGAGAAAAGCGAACGAGCCACGGGAGAAAGATACACTCAGGGTGAAGGGGAATTCGTCGTAAATGTGCGAGAAATTCGTCGCAAATTCTATACCCCCCCCCCCCCCCCATCCGTGACCTTGAGTTTTATTCAGCATCTCCTGAGGAAAACTTTCGAGAAAAAAAGGGAAAGAAACAATCTAACCTCACTTCGCGGTACCATACCCTCTCGTCCTTGAATTACATACCCCTGCCCCCCCCCCTTCCCGCCCATCCTAGCCCCGTCATGTTCCGGGGAAAAAAACTGTCTCGTAAAAGGTATCAACGATCATTCATAAAATTATACTCAACCCTGGGAATGTATTCTGACGTATGGTGTTTACAAAATACCTTGGAATTACGTTTTTTTTTTTTTTCGTCGCGCTTTTTTTCCCCCTCATCTATTATAAACGCAATGTCCCCAAAGGGATGAATATTTGAGCGAGCTGTTGAAAGTTCCCCGACCGTTTTTTTCGTTGCTTTATTGAATTTTTTTGGTGTCGGGGGAGTTCGGGCCAATACACGGTTGGGCAACCGTTCGTTTTCATCGAACGTTCGGTGTTGACGCTACGTCACCGAGGAGGAAGTAAAAGCACCATGCTGATTACAAAAGAACGGTGTGAAAAAAATACATAAATTGACATTAGTTTGATCGAAAATTTGTATTATTACTGAATGGATATTCAAAAGTCGCAAAATTTTTTGAATATTAGAGGATTTGTGGTTCTTGATACATTAATTATTTCATCTTTGTTCATTAGTGATTTATAATTATTTTATAATTATTTATTCAATAATTCAGTAGTTATAAAAGTGTGAATTAATCAAGGCACCTTAAGGGAAACCAGCTTCTGATAATGATTGCAAAACGAATAAGTATAAATCGTCGCAAATTCTGAAAATTTGATATCATCAAGATTTAGGATCAAGCGATTGATTGGGTTAATTTTTAAGTTAATCGACTGCGTTTCTGCGTTTTCAGCACTCAATTTATAAAATAGTAAAAAATTTATTCTAACGATTAGTTAATCAACTATAACTTGGGAAACTCAATACATATTGAGGTTTAAAATAACTATTGATAACGATAACGATGATTTGAAAGTATCAATTAAATTCAAAAATTGGGAAATCTTTTCGTTGGACAGTTGGAACACTGGAGAGGTACCGACAAGAATTTGAATTCAGAATTTGACTTCAATTATTATTGAAAGTGGGAGATTAACATTTCCAATTGTTCATTCATCATTAAGTCAACACTTAAAAATTTCACGTACGACATGATATTATTAGGACCCGATCTAGATTTGCAAATCCACGAATTCCACATTTTGGACTAACTTTTTCGTTCGACGACTCGTCCAATAATATCTTACAGCAATACTCGATTCTCTTTACTCCGCCGAATTAAAAGAAGCTGGCTTTTTAGCGGTATTCTACGATTTGCGTTAGAAACACCCCAGTCGTTATTAGAAGGTCAGGAAAGAAGAGGGGAATGGACGATTGCGGAGGTAAAAATCGAAAAAAAATACAAGGACTTCTCGACTCATTGTTTCGCATCGTTGCGATGTACAATTTGACGAAGTTATTAAATATTTGCACGGCTCGACAATGTGTGATACGGTTATCTTAGATTCGTTGAACTTTTCGAAACGAGAACGAGCGGAGTTCGTTGGAGGACGGAGAGAGTTGGGTCAAGGGGAGGGGCAAGGGGGTCGAATAGAGAGGGCTAATGATCGCTGTACCATAAAGATATCCACTAACAAACATGCGAAATATTAACGAGTCTACTTCAAGCGCTGAAACAGTCGTACTATTTTTTACGCGCGTTTATTTTGATTAATTGGTGCTTCGTCGAGAAGGCACCGACGATGCGCGCAAAATGTTATATTAATCTAAATTTGTATAAAATCGACTCTTATACACGAAAATATTTCTGTCGTCGAAGCTCGATTTTTATTGTGGCGAATTGTGTCTTCACTGCGAATGTATAATTCTTTTGAAAACTCATGATCCGATTGCACGATAAATTAATTTCTGATAGCATTTGACCAATTTATTTGATTTCACAATGTTTTTTTGAACGAATTACAAAATGTTAGTTATAAATACTAAATTTATCGATTTACCTTATAAAACAACGTGGCACCTATAATCATTTTATACAATGATGCGAATAGATAAATGATTTGTTGGTCTCATCATTATTTTATTTTTTACATTATTTATTTATTATTTTTCGTTTATTTATCTTTTTATAGATTTTCATATATTTTATCTTTACATATATATTCTATAAAAAATATAACAAATATGTAATGTATTGTAGATTTGTTACTTGTCTATTGTAAATGTCTGTTTTGTAAAATTAATATATACATTTATTTTACAAAAACAAATGCACATATATTTACGTGCAGAATACGTTTAAGCTAATTTTTTTAACGACTCGTTACCTCTTTTATTGTTTATAAATTATAAAAATGAAAAATCATTATGCGAGTTGGAAGTGCGAGTAACGGCCAATAGCCAATAAAGGATCTGAGAAAAGTGGGAGTTTCGAGAGGGATACGTTGTATCATTGTCTTTTTGGGCAATTTCCAAGAGATAACTCTCGATTCAGCTACTGGCATGGTTCGAGACTCTCGTACTGCTACGTGATTGAGGAGACAGAAAGATTTTTCTACTGGCTAATAGCCCAAAGTCTAGCCACTTTTCTCCCTTCGTTCTATCTCTACCCCTCGCCCCCTACGCTTCGCACTATGCTTTTTTGCTTGACGCAGTGAAAACCTGGGAAAATTCAAAGCTATAACTTCGAGACGAAAAACAACGCATAAATCAAAATTATTTCTTGCCTTCCAATTATTGTGCTGGCGCCGTCTCTCGATGCTAAGACCAATGAATTTTAACCCACGTTTATTGTTCCTCTCAATTTGTAGTGAGCAGAATCGTGTTTGGGTCATGTGCACTTTGCAATTTGAAGGCTCGTCAGGCTTAAAAAATAAAAAATAAAATCATTTTCAAAATAAATCAAAAACCAAATACTAAGATTTGGAATAATAAAAGCATACGAGTCAGATAAGACATTTATCCGAATAATGATAAATATAAAAAACTTCACACAAAATATTTACACTCGTTAAAAAAAAGTATTAATTAACAACATAATTGAATAATAAATCAGGATCAACGAGTATAAATCCAAGGAACGTTAAATCCATCAATACCAAACGCTAATTATACAATTATTATGATTAATTCAATTGATTAAATCAAACGCATAAATCAAGGTACCAAATGGAAAAGTATTGCATTTGAATGCATTGAATCTTCGATGTCGCTTCGAACGAAATAACTTTGCAAATGTTTTTTTCAATTATTATTATCAAACAGTGGGCATCTGTGTGACGAGTTGATTATGCGTCTGGATTATTAAGTAACGACGTATTTTTATACTGGTGGCGACAGGGAAACTGGCGAGAGAGAGAAATGAGAAGGAATCGGGCAATATACGAGGAGCGAATTTACAGGGAAGGTACAATGCACTTCGGTGCAGTCGGGTCAAGGCCGCATCCCCTCGTGATGAGCCCACGCTGCAATCTCTCCTTCTCTTCTCTCCGCTCGCCCTCTCTCTCTCTCTCTCTCTCTGTCTCTCTCTCGTCCTCTCATGCTCTCTTCGCTGAGTCATTGGTTGCAGCGGCGATGCAACGAGTAAATGCACCCACGAGTGCGAGAGAGCCCGAGCGAGTGCATCGAACTCGTCAACTACGCGGGATGACCGTTGCAGCTGCGAGCAGGCGGGCCGGATCACGACTGCATTCGATTCGCGCCCGCGATGCACTGCAACTGCTCTCTCTCTCTCTCTCTCTCTCACTCTTTCTCTCACTCTCTCGTTGGCTCGTTCGTTTGGATCGCGCGCGCAGAGTTCCTCGGCTGGCCTCGTCGTAACTCGGCTCGCCCCGCGGTTTGCGCATTCCGCGAGCATCAACCCACCACGACCGCCCTCGAGAAAATGCAACCGCGAGTGCAATGCCCAAAGCCCACTGCAAACCTATCCAAGAAATATGTAAAGAGAGGAGTGCGGGAGAGAGAAATATCGTGAGAGAAAAAATGTGGAGAAAAAGGGGGGGGGGGGAAATCGCATGACAAGGGAGGATGTAGATTCATCGAGTTTCAAATAATTGCGATGTTGATTTCCAACCCCCGAAGCTACCCATTCATTCGATTGGAGAGTACTGTCGTTTTTTTAATAAAACCATTTTTTTCAGACGGATAGGTTTTTTTATTCGGAGAAGTAATTATGCACCACTTTTTTTTATGACCTTTTGCCATATTTCAAGCAACTCCGTGATTCCTCTATCTTGGAAGGTCTGGTTGATGAAATTTTAAGATATGACCACGAGATTCCCTTTCGTGCACCATTTTAATTTATTTTCGCGATCATTGGGCAAACTATCGGGCTTCAATTGCACGGAAGTGAAAATTGAAATTAAGCCTCTCGAACGATATCGAATTTACTTTGTTTAGTTAATAAGGTAATTGTTGAGAAATTTATGAAGGTTACTCCGCTGAAATACGACGTTACTTTCCGACTAACCCAATATATCTTTTCTCCTTTGACATTGAGCATTCGAATTTAATTTACGCCAACTTTTTTCACAGTTATTTTTAAACCTCGGCCTCAGTTTATTCCTCCCTCTCTCGGTCTCGCACTCTTTTGAGATTCACTTTTCTTGTACTATTATTTAAGAATTATGAATTATTTTTGCATTTATTACCATTCAGGTAATATTTTATCTTTTATCTTTTATTTTATTAGCATTTAGGTACCTAATTTTTATTTTACCCCATAATTTACTGAGCTTCGATAAATATTGTGAAATAAAATGAAACCAAATCTGTTTCCCCTTTCAAAATGTTTTGCCTTGCTTCAAGGTTTCGACCATAACATAAATAAACCATCATCATCGCGTTTTTACTGCCTTTCAAACCAGGCGGGTGCATTCCTGATGCTCCCAATATGGCCTAAAATTAAAATAAAATGAACAGGGAGATTTTTTGTATACGTTTATTTAATTTTACTCCATGTTTATATTTTATTATTTCGTAAACGATTATTATTAATAGTTTTTTTAATATTTCAAGTAAAGTCTGTATGTTTAGTAATATGCAAGGTGTCCCACGTAAGAATGTCATCCGTGTAATGGGGAGTTCGGTGTGAAATTCTGAGTCGATTGATACAAGCATGTATGGTTTCCGGATCAACCCCTGAATTGTTATTCATTTTTTAAGGCAGTCAATCAGGCACGCCCGTTCAGTGGTCTTAGCCTCGAAATAATTATTATGTTTAGACGTTTAGTTTCATATCGCAGGTCCATGACGATGTATTTTTATACCTTCAAGACAAATCCACAATATAATTCGCATTCAACTCTCCATTTCTCGGGAAAAATGTCGAAAAAATATTCTATAAAGGTTTTTTCGCATTTTCCCAGTCTAATTTTGCACTTTCGGCAAAAGCTCGTGCATATTCGTAATCAGTGGAAAATTTCCGATTAAATAGACCCTTTGAAGAGTTTAAAAACGGAAAAAAATATTTTTCGATTTTGCCGGCCACTTTTCAGGAATCTCAAAAATCACGAAATTTCAAAAGGTCGTAGGGTGAGCTTCTTATTAGCTATGGAGATTCATTCGGTGGGCTTGGAAAAGGTTTTTGCCTGACTTAAACAATGGCGTTGGAATCATATCGATATCTCGTATAGTTTTCCCGGAAAGTCCACTCGAAAAACCGCGAAAAAAGAGGCAAAGGGGTATGTATGGAATAATTGGCAAAAATCGATGGTTCAACTTTGAAATTCTGCCAAAAATCGAAAAATCATGGGATCTCAATAATTAAAAAAGCATTTTGAAGAGAAAATCATAACGAAGAGATTGAGCACAGAGTGGAGTGCCAAATCCTAAAGGAAAAAAAGTTATCGATAATTGAGTAAAAAAACTTTTTTTGCCCGAAAATACAAAAAAATTTTGGATTTTTTATATTTTTCTTAATTGTCTATTCTAATGTAATTTGATTCTCTGAGCACGAATCTACCATTAATTTCACCCGAAACCCAAAATTTGCATGAAAAAATCGTGAAACTCGTGTTTTTTCTAATTCTCACTCCCTCATCTCTGTGTCTATTCCTATCAATAAAAATTCGTCAAAATTTGATGCCCAAACATAGATCATCCCTGAAACGAGGGTCCAACCTAATTTCTGGCGGATTATGCGTAATTAATTCGTTACGCAATTTGTCTCAAGCACGTTTCATTGAAGCACATTGGGTTTGGGTGTAAGCACTATATTTATAGCTGGGTATGTCTGAGCAGTGGATGATGGTGGAACGCAGCAGAGACGCATTGGGTAATACGACGCACGCTCTTTTCATCCTCGTGGCTTATCAGGCTCTTCTCCCATCCCTTCTCTCCTTCTTCCAGACCCCTTTATCCCTCTTTCTCTCGTATTCTTCGGTGTATCCATGCACGCTATATCCGTACGGTGATTGCTGTCTTGCCAGGCCGCGACGACGAACGGCACGGTAACACGTCCTCTGTTTGAGAAACGCTGAAGGGCCGACGCACCGAGAGCAGGGTTAACGTACTTCACGACGCGGTGGCGCGAGGAGTTTTGCGGCTCTCAACCAAAGGGCGATACACGTGTGTGCATACGGATAAAGAAAAAGCTCGCGGAGCGATGCAAGCGTATATTTCGCTTTGCCAGTTGCCATCTTTGGGGAGCCTAAGGGCGTAAGTAGCATTCTGATGTTCAAGGCTGAAAGAAACGTTGGTCCGACATCTCCACTCACCGTAATATCGCGGGTCCATCCTTGAAACGGATTCCTGGTGAAAATTTTTTATCTCTTCTTGTGCGGTATAATCGTTTCGTAAAAAACTTTGTTTGGGTTTGTTTAGGTTTGTAAGTCCTTGTCTTCAATAGCCTGAATGGAGCAACGGTCAAAACATAGTTGTCAAGCAAAAGTAGAAGTGGAGACCTGCTCATCCAGTGAAGAGATGGAGAGGTTGATAGGGCCATGTTACCATAGAACGAGATAGTGGACTGAAATGGAAAGAGCCAACTTACATTGATGGCATCCCCAAGCAAGATTGGCACACAGCTTGTGCAGCCTAGCTCTCCAGTTTGCAGCTTCATTCACAGCTATTCAAATTCGATTGCTACTGTGTCTCGCAATGCAGTTCCTCCTATGCACTTGTACCATTGACAGTTAGTGACCTTTAGGTGTATAGGAGTTTGTCTGGTGCAGCCAGTGATCAACCTAAAGGCCAATCTCTGGCTATATCGCTCAAACTATCATCAGAATAGTCTCGTAATAGTCTGATACGGTTTTCTCTGGTTTTCCATACCCGGTGGATTTCCAGCCATAATTAACGTGGTGAAGAATGAAACTGGAGTAAAAAGTAGGAAGACGAAAGACAACAGTAGAAAAATAAAATTGCAAACAATACTTTCTCTTTTACCAACGAGACATTTCATTACGAAGAAATTAAACAACAAAACGTAATAACCATTTGCCAATTGGGATTAAAGGAAAGCACTCATTACCCAAAATAAATCGGAAAAATTTTATGATCGTTTGTTCCAATGAAATAATTTCAAGATCAGGAACCAAAATTTCGATCAACACATTTATCCAACAGGCATTCAATATTTCTTTACACCAACTGTTTATTTCGAACGAATGTGCAACGAATAGCTGCGAAAATGAATGCAAACGTATTCTTTCCACAGCTGTATGAATATTCGTCTCTGGAAATGTGCATCGGGATTATGAATCATGCTGTATGCAAATATATAGAGAAGTCAGTGGTGTGCAGTATATATGCACCGGCGAGATCACTGTCCCCGTCCAAGGCCGCGGGTGCACCGCCCCACTGAACCAATTGTGCCACTTTTATGCCCGCCACGGCACCATTTTGTTTTTTTTCACACTTTTATTACTCGTAAAATGCGTTATCCGCTTCGTCCCGAGCGTGACGTGTTTTCTCGTACCTATTATACAATATGTATACACAGATAAATATATATATGTAATATATACTTATTCCCATCGTCGATTGCCACCGATCATTCTAACGGATCGTTCAACATCATCCTGTTTACTAACCCCAGGAGAAAACGAAATTTCACTGTTCGAAAAAACTTACCCAGACTTTTCTCACTGGAAACATTATTCGGAGCTTTTCAAAGCCCGAGGCCAACTCTCGTATGCCGGAAGTTTCAATCGCGAGTGTAAACGATGAAGAAAGCATACCCGGCCAAAGGATCGATCGAATTCGCTCGAAAGCCCTGAAAATCCATCAACTGCACATCCCCTTCCCATAAAACCATAATATCCTGACTGCGCAATACCTCAAAAATGGCAAAACTCGAGAACAAAGGAAAAGTGAAAAAGGGGGTGGGCTCACCGCAAACAATATTCTTTTTTCGATTATCGTTAGGGTGTATTTAGCGAGGAGACACTTGCGGAGCCCGGGAAATGCGTTTGGGAACCCCCAGACTGGAGGGGATTGACCCAGACACCCCCTCCAGTGTAGACATCTCTCCAGCCCGCCATATTATTCGATCTCTCTCCACTGTTCTCCCCTCTGTTCCTCTCTTTCTCTCGAGTTTCAAGAGCCTTATCCGAGAGGGATATCTGTGAGCCAGAGGAGTGAAGTGCCGAAGAACGTTCAGCCGAGGGAACGAGTTAACCCCTCGTCCTGACAAAGTCCTGCATCATACATCCGTTCTTTCTGTCTCCACTTTCATATCCGCCCTCATCATATATTCGTCCTCGAAGAATTTCGCGATGCAGCTTTTTCCGTTCGTTAATCTCCAATTATACTTTCCGTTGATGAACTTGATCCTGCAGTGGGTGGTAAAAGGGGAGGAGGGGGGGCGCTTTTGTCGCCGAGTTTGTGAACCCCGGTAAGCCGAAATCCAGCAGCCAGACAGACAGACGGAATAACCGTGAAAAGGGGTGACCCAGACGCCCCCTCCACGTTTTCAAGCCTTTCTCCCTCTCTATCTCTACCCCCTCCTCCTTTGCTTGCACACATACGCGTATGCCATCGCGCGTATTGGATAACAATTGCACGCTCCCTAAAAAAGTACTTCGCTGTACCCACATACATCGCGGTGGGCAAAAAAAAAGAGGCAGAGAGTAAGGGCGCAAAGCGAATACGGCCGAAGGCCGTGTCCCCATGTTCGTCGTGGCTTTTTTTTTTGTTCGCCCCGATGCAACGCTCGCAGTACGGGGATATGGCAACGACATATATGGGCGTATGTTTGATGCATGTGCCTAACACGTGTGCGAGCAGCCTCAGTAGCGGAATTGCAATGGACGAGTGTAGTGGTATCCCTGTTTAATAACGCAGACACAGGGTCATTGTTACGACAGGGCCAATATGTGGCTACTACTCCTGTTCGGATTCCCTATCTCTCTTTCTGTCTGCCTATCGCTCTTTCTCTCTTTCTCTCTCCTTCTATTTTTCGCTGTTTCTTTCTCTCTTTTTCCCTCCCTCTTTTTCTTGTATTGCTCTTTCATTTGCGTTATGTTTTAGGATTTGCAATAGTTTTAAGAAATTCTTCAAGTTATTCCTTTTGGTTTCTACATTTGTTGCATCTTTGTTTCTTTTTTCTACGATGCTAATATTAAATTCTTAGATTAGCCTATATATTTTTATTTTATGTTTCGCTCATCGTACGTTTTTTATTTCCTATATCTTTTATACTAGATTTATATAGACTTTTATATCCCCTTCGATCCTTTACTTCCAACATTTGTTTATTTCAAACTTACTTCAATCTACGCTTCTGCGAATGGCGTATCAGAATCGATTTCCTCGTCTTCGAGCTCTAAACCAACGAACATATGGATCCAAGTTTAATCGAATGTGGACGCCAGTTTTTATAACGCTACAAAACAACGAATGTCCCAATTACAATAAAACTGGG
>JAPYZJ010005665.1:0-11219 GCA_030522765.1 Ophioninae sp. B BG-2022a
TTAAAAATTGATAACTCGGGAAATAATGATCGTACAGAAAGTTTAAGGTGCGTTTCGGAAACTGCAAAACATCCTCTATAACACCTTATTACTTATTTTATATGAAAATTTTTTTTTCAATGCGAAAAGATCGTTCAACAAAAAGGTAAAACAACGCATATTTAAGGATATATGCTAAACTCGGGATATTTCAGGAATTAATCGATTGATAAAGGATGTAGACTTAGATTTTTCAACCTGAGAGTATCCTTAACAAATCCTGAAAATTTCAAAGCATGCCGATTTTTCCTTCATTGTGTTCCGAACGGTTGAATTTTCCATTTTCGCTAAAAATCCATTGTTTAGCTTTTATTCATTTTTCATGGTTGAACATTTTTTTTCAATCAATAACCTGAATTGTTATTTTTTAAAAAAGAGTCTCTGTGTATAAAAACGAAAAATCGAAAAAAATTTTTTTCGAAAAAAATTTTTTTTTTCATTTTTGTGTTTTTTTACACGGAGTAACTTTTAAACAAAAAAAAACAATTCAGGTTATTAATTCACAATTACTTTGTGTGAAAAAAACCAAAAAGAAAAAAGAACAAATTTTTTGAAAAAATTTTTTTTCCATTTCTCCGTTTTCTTACACAGAGTAACTTCTTTAAAAAATAACAATTCAGGTTATTAATGAAAGAAAAAATGTTCAACCATGAAAAATGAATAAAAGCTAAAAAATGCATTCTTCATGGATTTTCAGCAGAAATGGAAAATTCAATCGTTCGGAACACAATGAAGGAAAAATCGGTATACTTCGAAATTTTCAGGATTTATTAAGAATACTCTGAGGTTAAAAAATCTAAGCCTATATCCTTTATCAATCGATTATTTCCTGAAATATCCCGAGTTTAGCATATCACCTTAAATATGGGTTTTTTTACCTTTTTATTGAACGATCTTTTCGCAATGAAAATATTTTTTTAATAAAAAATAAGTAATAAGGCGTTATAGAGGATATTTTGCAGTTTCCAAAACCCACCTTAAACTATCTGTACGATCATTATTTCCCGAGTTATCAATTTTTTAAGTCAGAAGTGCATTTTTTGCTTTGAACGCTGATAACTCCGTTAAAAATCATCGTACAGAGCTCAATCTCCGCTCAAATTAAAGAGGATAAAATTCTCTAAAAGAGCTTTATAGTGGAATCTTGGAAAAGAATTTATTCAAGTCCATGGACCGTTTTAAAGAAGAGTGAAAATTCCGAAAATTTTTCCTTCGATGGTTTTCCGACGTTTTCTTGAAAACTACTCATGATAAAAAATGGTTGACCCCAGATCTGAAAACTAGAAACTTGGAGCTACAATTTCGTTTTTTTTTAAGTTTTTCGACCATTTTTCACAGAGTTACAGCCTTTTGAAAAATGGCAAAAAATTTGCTATTTTTTTTCTATCCTTTAATTTTTGCGTCTAGTGTATGTTGCTGTCGTGTACTTAGAAACGTATATTCGGAAATAAATGCAACAGTCGGATACTTAGAAATTACTTCTGGTACAATAGTAAAAGAATTTTGATCATCGAGATCTTTGAGTTAAATTTCGGCATTAAGTACTTAGAAGAGTCTTTCGTCATACTTGAAATTAAATTACTTAGTCATACTTGTAAATAAAATTTGGTACAAATTACTCGGAGGTAATTCATCACTCCATCGATCACTAAAAAAAGCAAATACCATTCAGTACTTAGAAAACAAAATGAGTATCAAGTCCACGGTAGTAATCAATTGTACCATCGAAAAGTTAAAAACAAATCCCATCGAGTACTTAGAGAGAAATCTCATTGCAGTGTACTTCGAAATAAATTTTACCATCCAGCACTTATAAATGGAACTGATCCGTTGGCCGTGCGGGCTAAGGCGCGACTAGCGGCTAGCGGATCGGGAGGTCCCGGGTTCAAATTCCGGTAGCTGTCGAGATTTTTCTTTGAAATTTTTCGATGGAACTCGTTCCGCTGACGGGAGGTGAACTTGGGACCGGCTGTACTGGCATGGGTTTTCCGCAGTTTCCCTATGCCCGTGCCAGAAATGGCCCGGTGAATACGGTACAGAGGGGGGTAAGTCGGCTGCGGCCGCAAGAGATGGGACAGGAGGAATCAAGGCGGGGGATAGGAGGAAAAACACGGTGGGGGAATAGGAGAAAAAACAAGGTGGGGGAAATCAGGAGTAAGCAAGGCGGGGAGAAAAACAGGAAGAAACCGAGAGAAGAGGAGAGGACTGTAAAAACCGAAAGGTATACGGGATGGAACAACAACACTTATAAATGGCTTTCGGTACTGTGTATTTATACACAAATTTCATCATCGATTACTTAGAAATAATTATTACCATTGCGTTCTTAGATATAATTTATTTCATCGATTACTTGATAAATTTCACAATCGAAAAAATTATTCCACTTGCGACACTACGCACGTAAATTAAAGGAGCAGAAAAAAATTGCAGATTTTTCGGTGATTTTTGACGGTCTGTATTGCAGTGAAAAATCATCGTACCAGAATGATAAAAAAAGCATTTTGAAGCTCCAAGAGTTGTTGTCCGATCTTTTGGTCAAACATTTTTTGGAGCCATGTTTCTAACGCAATCAAAGCAATAGCGTGTAAAAAAATGTTCCAAATTTTTAGCCTTTGTTTTCGATACTCCACGGGCTCGGAAAAATGTGTTCGGTTTAAACCATTACATGGATCTAGATGTTTGTTTATTCAGCTTCAATTTCCTTTTTTTAGATTTTGTCTACGATCATCTTTTGCGGAGATATTCGACTTAAAATTAAAAAGGATCTTTTTCCTTCAACTGTCAATATTTCAGCAACCAATGATCGTACAGAAAATGGAAGGGCAGTTTTGTAAACAGGAATAAAGGTGCTATGAAATCCTATCAAATTATTCAAGAAAAAAAAATTGTTTCCACCCAAAATATCGATTTGAAAACAGTTGAAAAAATCGACTTTTTCCCTTGTGTTGGTAAATGCTTACGCACATGTGTTGTGTGCGGAAGCAGATAAGAAGCATTAATTCGACCATGCCGCCTCCACGTGGTATGCGTGGGTGACGCGAATGCCGGTGGTTGATATCCAAAATCAAAATCCAAATTTGATTTGGAAAATTATTTAAATTTTTTTTGGAAAATTTTTTTAATTTTTGAAATTCTTTTGTATAATTTCTGAAATTTTTTTTGGAAAATTTTAAAAATTTTTGAAATTCTTTTGTATAATTTCTGAAATTTTTTTCCGAAAATTTTGGATATTTTGTTTTTTTCCCAATCTTCCCAGTAGCTGATACGAAATTTTGAAAAAATGTGAAGAAAAATTAATTTTTCCATTTTTATGATGATAACGAGATTTTCACAAACAAAAATCTTGCTCCGTTAATTCTTTTCTAAGCTTTGATCAACCCGAAAAAAAACCACTCGATGGATCAATTTGCCGCTTCACAGGGCTATTGGGGGTACATTGAGGTATGAAAACCTCCAAGCGCCGTAGCCTCCACATCAATATAAGTGAAGATGCGATCGATTAACCAAAACAAGGGAAAGAGTCAATTTTTTCAACGGTTTTCAAATCGATATTTTCGATAAAGACACATTTTTTTTCTTAAATGTTTTGATAGAATTTCATAGCACATTTATTCCCATTTACAAAACTGCCCTTCCATTGCCTGCACGATCATTGGTTGCTGAGATATTGACGGTTAAAGGAAATATATACTTTTTCATTTAATGTCGGATATCTCCGCAACAAATGGTCGTAGATCAAATATAAAACAAGGAAATTCAAGCTCAATAAACAAGTTATCCGATCTATATAATGGTTTTAACCGGAAAATTTTTTCCGAGCCCGTGGAGTATCGAAAACAAAGGCGGAAAAATTTTTATGCGCTATTTCTTTGATTGCATTGAAAACATGGCTCCTAAAAATTTTTGGCCAAAAGATCGGAAAACTAGAATCTTGGAGCTTCAAAATGCTTTTCTTGTCATTCCGGTGCGATGATTTTTCACTAGAAAATTTTCACTAGGCCCGTCAAAAAATACCGAAAAATCTGCGTTTTTTTTCTGCTCCTTTAATTTGTGTGCGTAGCGTAGTACTTAGAGTACTTGGAGCAAACGGTTTAAGTACTCTAAGTAGTAGTAGTACTTAGAGTACTTGGAGCAAACGGTTTAAGTACTCTAAGTAGTAGTAGTACTTAGAGTACTTGGAGCAAACGGTTTAAGTACTCTAAGTACTTTGAACAAATTTTTTCTACTGGGTATTTATAATTTATTCCGTTATCTGATCGCAGAATAAAAAGAAACAAAATATTCATGCGATGAGAGGAAAGGGTGGATGACCCGTGGAAAGGGTGAAGAAGCTTTCACGTTTCCGGCCACGGTTAATCCGACCTTGGTTCACGATTTTCCGGCACTATTGCGATTGAAAACAATTACTATTCCGAAAGAAACACGCCCACTCGTGAAAGCACCGTTAAGTGCGGGGGCGGATATCAGCGGGTGTTTTTTAGCCCTTCCGCCGCTTCCGGCCTCATCCCTCGAATCTGCGCCGCGATTTTTTTTATTCAAACAACCTCGCATCTCCGTCCGCTGATCGAAACTTGCACGGGATCTGAAGAAGTACGAGAAGGGCCCTGAAACGGGCGTGCCGTTCTCCATAAGTAACCGGAAGTGAACTGTTTCTCATTCCCTTAATTATTCTTTGTCTTGCATTTGTTTTACTCCAATGAATTTTTAACTTTAACTCGTAAATTTTAACGCAAACTTAAGTTAAATATAAAAATTTAACTTAAATTTAACTTAAATTTAACTTAAATTTAACTTAAACTTAACCTAAATTTTCACTTTTAAGTTTTAAGAACTGATCCGTTGGCCGTGCGGGCTACGGCGCGGCTGGCGGCCAGCGGATCGGGAGGTCCCGGGTTCAAGTCTCGATAGCGGTCAAGATTTTCCTTCGAAATTTTTCGATGGAACTCGTTCTGCTGCCGGGAGGTGAACTTGGGACCCGGCTGTACTGGTATGTGTTTTCCGCAGTTTCCCTATGCCCGTGCCAGAGATGGCACGGCGAATACGGTACAGAAGGGTCAAATCGGCTGCGGTCGCAGGGGGGGGGGGTCAGGAGGAATCAAGGTGGGGGAGTAGGAGGAAAAACAAGGTGGGGGAAAAGGAGGAAACAAGATGGGGGAAAAAACAGGAAGGAACAGGGAGGAGGGCGACCGTGAAACACCCGAAGGGTATAACGGGATGGTACAACAATAAAGATAAAAAAAATAAATAAAATAAAAATAAAAAATGTTTAAAAAAACTTTAATTGATTTTTCACTCTAACTCTTTCATTTTAACTACATTTTTTAAACGTTTACATTTTAAACGTTAAAAAGTGTTGCTGATCTCTTTTCAAGGTCCGAAACTGCCCCCTAGAATCAGGAGTGGCTTTTCCGGTGCTTTTTCATCTCGCAGCGGAAACTTACGCGGGCTGACAGCTCTCCCGATATTTCCGTGGCAGTCAGTCGAGAGGTTGAAAAACCGGGTACAGACTCGACGTGTGTTCACTTATGGCGTATCCAGCCGTTGATGAAAGTAAGCTCTTCCACCCCTTTCCGAACGACTGCTACCTCGACTGACCGAGATCACCGGCGGCGAGGTTGGGGAGGGGAGGGAAGTGATGGAGGGGGTAGTTGAGGGTGGTAGATTAAAACGCATTTCCAAGATTTCCCGGATGTCCCGGGCGTCCATTTTTCTCCGAGCTTTTCGTACGACATCGTTCATACGTGACTCTTTAACGTCGGGGGATGTTACCCCGACTCCCAGTGGGCTCGCTGTGAGAAGTCTTCGTCCTGTATACTACAGCAGATTTCTATCTTCGACGAGACTTAATGTTCCGGATAAAAATTGCTTTTCTTTCGTTTTTCACTTTTCGTTTTTCTTTTACACCAGGAAACCAGGCATGGGTATGGCGAGCATTTGGAGAGATTGAGGCTGCCCGTCCATTTGCTTGATAAAAATGTGACTCGAGTGGAGGGGGAGGGGGGCTACCGCCATAGGAAATTTCACGCCTTTTTTCATCGCGTTGTTCATTATTAAGAGATTTTTCTTTCTTTTTTGGGTTCGATTTAATTATGATTATTTAAATTTGATGACTCAATTTTGAAGTACCTATACCTAGCTAGGGGATGAATTTGCCGAGAAATGGAGTACTCAGGAGATGATGTGAACTACCTAGCTATGGGGTGGATTATCCAACCGATGGATTACTTAGGGGATGAAGTATTCAGAGGATGACATAACTAGGGGACGAAATACCTAGGGGATGATACACTTGCGGAATAGACATCCTGGGGGTTGAAGTACATAGGGGATTGTGTGTAATAAAACGGTGCACATAAGAGATGAAGTATCTAAAGAATGGGCTAACTAGGGGCTGGAGTATCCGGAGGTCGGTGTATTTAGGGGATTATTCACCTAGGGGATGAAGTATCTAGGCGAAGTAGTATCTAAGGGATAAATGTAGTAGGGGATGAAGTTCTTGTAGACGACGTTACTAGCGGATGAACTCCCTTCAGGATAAAGTACTTCGGGGATGTAGTACTTGGAAGATAAAGTACCTAGGGTTAAAATAATTAGGGGATGAACTCCCCTGAGGATAAAGTACCTAGGGGTTGGAATCATTAATAGGTGAACTCCCTTGAGGATAAAGTACTTCGGGCATGTAGTACTTGGAAGATAAAGTACCTAGGGATTGAAATAATTGGGGGATGAACCACCTAAGGAACAGCGAACTTTTTGGATGGAATATCTAAATTATTGAGAACGTCAGGGAGGAGTTACATAACAGATGGTAAAGTTTATAAATTAATCACACAAGAGACAGCGACCTTTAGGGATAAACTATCTAAAGAATGGTGAACTTGAGGGATATACTCTGTAAACAATGGTGAACTTCAGAGATGAACTATCTAAAGAATGGCGAACTTTAGGGATGAACTACCTTAGAATTGATGACCATTAGGGATAGAGTCCCCAAGGGATGAAGAAATTTAGGAATGAACTACTTAAGGAATTTCGAACTTAAGGGACGATTTACATAAGAGATAGCGAACTTTAGGGATGAACTACTTAAGTAATGACCAACTTTAGAAATGAACGACCCCAGAAATAGTGAACTTAAGGTCTACCTAAGGAATGGCGAAGTTCAGGGACAAATTACTTACGACTGATTTTTTAGGTGATGAAAGGATGGTTCTCGATTTGTCATCAAGCAATAAACCAACTGGACTACTGCTGTTGCCGGTTCGGTTCGGTTCGGTTATCGAGTGGTGACGTTTCGTGGTAAGGTCGGTTTTGGGCTAAGAGGATTGCGGCTGACCATTAAACTCAGTAATAACCGCTTCTCTCGTCGTTGACCATCGAGAAAGAGAAGAAAGAGTCCCCCAGAGTCGCTAGTGGGAATCGCGATGATCCGCCGCCCTTACGACCCGCTTCGTCCTTATAACACTTCCTGCGCTCGTATACGCTCGGAATTAATAACGACGCTCAATAAAGTGGTTGCACTGTTGCGACCGCGAAAACCCATTTCTACGTTATTGTCCTCGCGGCATTCGTGCCATTTCTTTGGACGCCATCTTTGACCCTACCAAGAGTCGCTATCGACCAGACTGTGAACAAACCCAACCCTGAATCGACGACGCTCTGGAATTCGAAGTTACCCTGGGACTTGCAGAAAAGATTTTCATCCCCATGTTGGTCCTAAGTTCTTCATCGGGGGTTGAATTATCTTCGGTTTTGATTTGGAACGAGATTTTGTGCTCGATCTCTTCGGTATCATTTTATCTTTAAAATTCGACCATCTTCTTGAAGTTCGATAATTGTTGAAGTCCTCTGGTGATGAATAAACAACACATCGTTCTCCTGCGAGCGCCCGATAAAATTCTTCATGCTTGCTAGTGCAATCTCTACTTTTATTTGCTCGATGCTCAAACCAGCATTCTCTCTTTCGACCTATGTCTTTTTCGTTGCCACATTCTTAAGACGAACAAGCCAATTTCTGTTATAACAGATTTTACACTGCTAAAAAATGTAAGCAGTGTAAAAAATGTAATTCGTCTTCCACTAAACAGAAATATTAGTCGAAGACGAATGGCTCTTTTGTCATTGAAGGGCTCGAAATACGTTGAAATGGATCAATAAAAAAATAAAAATACTAATTTTGAATGCACTCTGACGAAAAAAAGTTTTTTTTTACGAAGTCGTGATTTACCTTGTCTTTTTTTGGACTTGGAAATCTGGTGTGTGTTATCTCTTCGTTATCGTTTCCTTATTAAAATGTTCTTCAAATTCTCCAATAGGGTCTTGGATTTGGGCAGAATTAAAAGTTCGTAGCATCGATTTTTGTGAGTCTTTCCATACTTAAAATTTTTCTCATTGTTTTAGCCAGATTTGTATTGGACTTTTCGGGAGAACGCGGACCTGACTATCCTGTACCTTATTTCCGTACCCCTAGAATTCCCAATTCCCGAGCTTTTATGAAAACCTAAAAATTGAACTTCCAGGACTACCCATAATTGAGCTTTCAGGGCTACCCAAAATTGAGTTTTCAGGACTGCTCAAAATTGCGATTTCAGGACTGGTCTAAAGCCATCTATAAACGCGGACCTGAAAGTGAAATTCATTTTTCAGACCTTCTATACTTCCTTTCCGTATCCCTAGACTGGCCGAGACTTCCAAAATACCCGAGCTGTGATGAAAAGCTTAAATTGGAGCTTTCAGAGATGCTCAAAAGCCATCGATAAACGCGGACCTGAGAGTGAAATTCATTTTTAAGACGTTCTGCACTTTCTTTTCGTATCCCTAGGTTTCCAAAATCCCCAAGCTTTTACGAGAAACTCAAAATGCTGCTTTCAGGTCTGCCCGAAACTTTGCTAAAGGGGAACCTGGAAGTGATGGATATTGCCGGGATATTTTGTGCCATGTTTCCGCACATCCAAGTTTCCAACATCCAATCCAGAGCAATTTTCAAAATCACCGGCAAACCTTGCGCATCAAATTTTAAAAAAATCGACGAAAGCATCCTCGAGATGCCAAATCGAGGAAAAAAGTTCTGAATGTTCGAGGAAAAACGGAAATCGTTTTCCGATATACGCGCTTCTACCTCGCATTATGAAATCCGATTGCCACAATTTTTCTGTACTCTGATGGCCCTTCGGTAAAACCCTTTTTTTATCCCTTCTTCTCTTTTCAGCTGCATTTGGAAGTTCACTTTTCGAGGTGAAAAAAGTACCGCAACTGGGGAGACAGGCGAAGAAATTCGATCGATCGTCCATTAGCTCTGCCCTTCCACGTGCGAGTAAAAATTCAATGAAAAATGAGGAAAGATCCTGATAAAAGTTTGGAGAATGAAAAAAAAAGCTCAGCGAGACTGGAGAATTTAGACGATTCGTAACGCATTGAAAAGTACGGTGGCACGAATTATAAAGGGGAAGATTATCTCCGTCTCCCTTCGCTATTTTACGAGCGTGAACTTTATGGACGCCTAGTCTGGCGATCCAACTTTAAATCCATACAAAGCGTTGTCCTGCACAAAATGTGAATGGAGACAAGCTGAGAAATGAGAGAGAGAGAGAGAAAGAGACGAAACTCCGAATTTTCTTGCGCTTTTTGTTTCGCTAAAATTTTACGGTTAAAAGGAGGAAGCGAGTGGTGCGAGGGCGGGAGGGTGAGGAAAGAAAGCTCGGGGGTTGCAAGCTTGAGATTTCTCTCTCTCTCTCTCTCTCTCTCTCTCTCTCTCTCTCTCTCTCTCTATCTGTCCGTCCCTTCCTCTCGCAATCGGAACAAACTTTTTATTCTTCGCGGTACAGAGTTTTTTCTCCTTTCACCTGGAAAGCTTTCGTGCAACAGCGGCAAAAGAAACGAGCTTTTTTCCCACGACAGTTGCAAGAGAAAAGAAAGGGGATGAGAGAGAGTGAGAAAGAGAAAAATAAAAAAGGGCTTGGACGGCACGCGCGCGCATTTCCCATACTTACTACGACGAAACAAATAGATTCCCGTTGCGAGAAAATATTCGGCTATATTTCAATCTCCGGAGGGAGAAGAATAATACGTGGCACAACCCCTCGCAATCCTACACCTTTCCATCCGCCATCCAACTATTACTTTGCTCCCGAGTAGACGACACGATCTACCAGCTTTCCACCCCCGTTCCACTCTGTCGTGAACAAAAAATGATTTACATGGATTTATAGTCCTTGCTCTTTTTTCCTTTCGGGTCTTCGACCTCGTCCTAGGTTACGTGTGCAATTGGATGATTTGAAAATTTCCATTTTCGAATTGAATGTATTTGCAAAGTAAATGAATCTGACTGAGGAGGGTGGGATCTATTTAATCATGCATCTCCAGGATCTTTCGTATTAAATAATCTAAGAGATTTTCAATGGTTGGAGAAATCGAATTTGATATCAAGATAATTTGTGATCATTTGAATTTTTTGCGTTTCTTCCGAACTCGAAGTGAATTTTAAGATTTTACGATTTTAAGATTTTCTTTAATCAAAACACGAATTCGATATGAAGTTAAAGATCTACAGATAACAATTTTTATTTATGAATCTAGAATCAAAAAATTGCCTTGACTGATCTAAAATTCAAAGATTAATTACGAAGATCTTAAATTCACATATCGAAATGAAAGGTCTAAAAGATAAAGGTTCATTTCGAGATCGAATATTTGAATCGAAATAAAATGTTAAATATTACCTTATTATTACGCCCGCCGAAGATGTAGCGAAAAATTAAATTTGGTTGTTGAACGTCAGCTGCAAATTGTATACGCTAAGCGACCCATAGGAAACGCGTAAAGATAAAACCTTCTCACTCGTAAGAAAGAAAATGTACAAATCCTTGAATCCTTAATGATCGTTCAAGAACGAAATACCAGATCCTCTATCCCCAAAATATACATTCCGAAAGAAAATCCTTCGAGCTGGTAAGTTGACCTAGCCATAAATCTGAGTTGATATTTCCCATGTGCTCGGTAAGACCCAGGTCAACGAAGCCTATCTTGGGGTAAACGCGGTGACGCGAACAAGGCCCTTTTTCCTCCCCATGTTTTCCAATACTCGAGATACGAGTGGCGGACCAAATTCCAAGAACTAGAACGAAGGCTATGAGAATCATAGTCTGCAGCCAATCATAATTCCAGAAAATATCTCTCCT
>JAPYZJ010005666.1:0-11217 GCA_030522765.1 Ophioninae sp. B BG-2022a
GCGGTCGCCTCGCACAGGACCGCTAGCGCCCGAATCCCCTAGCGGCGAGCCAACCAGAGACCGCGGGGCCGGAGAGCAGGTCCACCACCTGTGGCGGTGAGTGCGCGAACGCCGGCTCGCGCGCGGGCGAGCACGTCGTCCCTCGCTTGTGGCGCCACCGCGCTGGCCTCGGCCACGCGGCGAGCGCACAATCCACGTGCGCGGGCGAGCAAAAAAGCCGGCCCCCCACGGCACCTTGCCGTTGCGACAACCCTGGCCATGCCGGGTTAGTCGCAACATCCGCGATTATCGCGCGTTTGGCTAAAGCGATTTTGATGCGGTTTTCAGGAAAGTGTTCATGACATTCTGGAGAAGGTTTTATTACGTAATACTAATGGATATCCCGTGACTTTGCTCGCGTGCATCCGTTTTTGCTTATTTGGATTGTAGATTTTCAGAGTGGATTGCATGTTTAGTGGGTTTATCTCGCGTTTGGCTGAACCCATTTTGATGCGGTTCTCAGAAAAGTATTTGTTACATTCTGGAGACAGTTTTAGTATATAACAATAATGGATATCTCCTAAAGTTGCCAGCATAGATCCGTTTTTGTTGCTTACTAGGATTTTAGGTTTTCAAAAAGACACCATTACATGAGAATATTTGTGTTGAATATCTAAACTAAAAAGGGGTAAATGAAAAACTTTTTTGAAAAAATGGAACCGACTTTAAAACCAAGTACAGGAAAGTGTAAAATAAATTTACTTTCGGAGTCGGTGGCCATAGTCAATAAAATAAAAAACAAAGCCACCGACTTCCCAAAAAAAGTTATTTTACACTTTTTTGCGTTTGGTTTTAAAGTCGAATGCTTTTTTTTACGTTTTTCCAGCTTTATATTCGATGGTACAGTCGCACTCTTCTTATTTTATTCTACAGCGCATTAATCGTGATCCTGGATCTTTTACATTGAAAAGCCAGGTAAGGGGTTTATGATCGGTCATGATAGTGAACTTTGTTCCGTATATGTGTGGTCGGAATTGCGCTACTGCCCAAATTATTGCTAGCACTTCTTTTTCCGCTGTTCAATAATCCGTTTCGGCTTTGTTGAGAGTACGACTTGCGTAACAGATAAGCAGATCTTCTCCAATTTTTCCTTGCGATAAAAATGCGCCAATTGCCTTGTCGGAGGCATCCGTTGTTACCACAAAAGGGTTTTTGAAATTTGGATGTTGCAGGATCGGTGCGTCCTGAGAGTTCCCTTTAGCTTTTGGAAGGCTTGTTCGCTGTGTTCAGACCACCGGAACTTGTTTTCTTTTTTGGTGAGTTCCGTTAATGGCTGTGCGATGTTTGAAAAATCTCTTGTAAATTTTCTATAATATCCAGCGAGTCCAAAACATGAATGGACTTCCTTTACGTTTCTTGGTGCTGGGAAACGTTGTAAGGCTTCTATTTTCTCGGGATCTGGTTTTACTCCAACTTCCGTTATTCTGTGACCCAGGTATTGGGTTTCTTTTCGCAGGAATCGACATGTTCTGGGTTGCACCTTTAATCGAGCTTCCCGTAGTCGTTCGAATACTTTTTTTACTCTTTCGTTGTGTTCCTCGAAAGATGTCCCGTACACTACTATATCGTCCAGATATACGTAGCATTTCAACTCTTGTAATCCAGCAAGTACTGCTTCCATCAACCTTTAAAAAGTTTGCGGGGCGTTTTTTAATCCAAATGGCGTTCGATTATACTCCTAATGTGCAAGCGGAGTGGAAAAAGCGATCTTTTCCTTGACTTTTGCGGCCATTGGAATTCGATGGATTCCAGATGCCAAATCAAGGGTTGTAAACTATTTTGCACATCCCATTTCCAATATTTCGGTAATATTGGGCAAATGGTACGAGTCTCCTTCCATTGCTTCGTTTAACTTTCGGAAGTCGATTACCACTCTCTTTCGTATGTTTCCATCGGCATTCGGCTTTCTTGGAATGACGAGTAGAGGAGCATTCCATGTGTTCTTGCTCAGTCGAATTATTTCCTCTTTTACCATATCTTTTGTCTGCGCTATCACTTCTTGTTTGTGTACTTCTGGTAATCGGTCCGGACGAATTTTTATTGAAGTAGTCCCTTGCCGTGTATTTATGCGGTGCTCTACTATGGCTGTGCACCCAAGCTTCTCGTCATCCATATGGAAGACGTCAGCATGTGTATCGGCGAATTCGCGTAAGAATTTTTCCTCCTCGGGATTTAAATTCGAATTTCTTTTTATTTCTTGCCGTATCTTTTCTTTTCTTTTGATGTCCTCTTCATTTGTTGCGAGGTTGACCTTTTTTTCTTCTTTTGGAGTTTCATTTTTTATTTCTTCGATTTTTACCATTGGCCTACCTATTTCGATTTCTTTGTCGCTCGTGTTTCTTACTAGTACGAGGCAGGAATTTCCTTCTGGTTGGACATACGATCCACCGATTTTCACTCCAGGTTGTATTTCTTTTGCGGCTACGCATCCTATTCGTGTCATCATTGTTTTTGCGTAGAGCATTTGCTCGGTTCTGGAAGGTAGTTTTATTTTCGTTGCTCCATCTACCATGGGAATCAATTTCCCGTATATTTTTATATGTCTTCCGTCTAAGATATCGATGCTGTGGTCTCTCATATGATCTAAGACCAGTATTCCGTATTCAGTACAACATAGAATCCATGTTCTATGTTTACATCTCGTGTTTCGAGCACAAGCATAACCTTCCAATGTGCGTAGAATTTTTTTCCTCCGATTCCTCGACCGCTTCTTCCATTATTTCAGTATCTTCTTTTAATATGCTCTTTTTTATGATGCTACATTGAGCTCCGGTATTTCCTTTCATTGTGAGGATTTTTCTTTTCTGCTTGTGGAGACGTGATGTACAAGACGCTAGCGGCTCCTTCCGAATTAATCGTCGTGATCCAGTACGACTTTATTGTTTTCTGCGTTTTTTTATGGACGGTCCTATAGTTGGTTTTTTATTTCTTCTGCTTACGTTGCCCTTTTTGTCTCCGATCACCATCGTTATTGTGTTGAGCGCGTATGACCCAATTGTTGTCCGTTTTTCGCTATCTTTGCGATTTTTTTCCATCGGTCTGTCCTCTTTTGTTTTATTTTTTTCTACCCTCCAGTGATACTGATTCTTGCGTCCTGGCGGCCCGTTTCTGTTGTAATAGCTGATTCGTTGACCCTGCTGAAGGTTTGTTGGATAATTTTGTTGATATCCGGTTCCTTGTCCTTGACGATATCCATTTCCTTGTCCTTGACGATATCCATTTCCTTGTCCTTGTTGCCAGTTCCTCTTTCGGCAATCTTTATACGCGTGTCCTGGTTTTTTGCAATAAGTGCAACTAATATATAGATAATAGTTGCACTTATTACAAAAAACCAGGACACGCATGCCGGACAGAATTGCCGATGAAACGTGCGTGAAATAGTTGACGCACGTTTCATCGGCAATTCTTGGCGAAATGTCCGACTGTGTGACATTTGTTACACATCACAGTTGCGCGTTTTTCCAAATGAGTCTATTCGTTGATGGATTCACCACCCTGTATTAATTTTTTTCCTTCCATTGCTCCTTTAAGGGCTGCTCCGAGATCCTTGAATCCTCGGGCCATTACGATGATTTGATGCTCCCTTCGCAGTCGTCTTTCGGAATTCTATAAGGCTAGCTTTCTCACGTATGTTTCTATTATTCAATTTTCTTTTTGTGACTGTGCTTCGATTATGCTTGCTTCGATTAATTCTATCATTACTGCTTCGAGTTATTGACCGTACCCTGACACACTTTCGTTATATTTTTGCTTAAACGTGTTAAAATCGACTTGTAACGCCACTGTACGACGAGTCCCATATAATCCTGTCATTTCGTCTTTAAATTGTCAATAGGTGTTTATTTGTTTATATCGCTTATCTTTCCGCGCTTTTCCTACTAATTTTGTTGCCAATATCGATTTTAATAAAGACGGTCTGGCGGTGATTGCGATGCTCTCGTTCGCATAGCCGAATGCTTGTATTATATCCTCGACTCCTTGGGGTTTTACACGATCGAATCGGGGTATGAAGCTCTGAGCCTCTTTCAAAGTAATAAACTGATTTTCTTCAGTCATGTTATCGGGATTTATTTAAAGTAGAGAAAATTCTTGTATTTTTATTCCGCAACCACGCCTAACCTATATATTGTCGGGAGATTGATCGAATTTATTGAGAAATAAACCGTTCGGATTTTAGTACGTTTCACGGTAGTTGGTTTATTTGACGAATTTTGAGAGTTTGGCCTTTCGTCTGAACTTGTCGTGAAACACAATCGATTTTTCCTAGGCTTCTGGATTTCTTCTTCTATTTCTTTTTCTATGTGACCTTCGGGTCGGTCTCGTGTGTGGAGATCGTCAAAGACCGAGTTTAATAAACGCGACAAATTTCTGTTACCGGGGAGTCGATATAGTTTACGACATTCGCCGTCGTTGGACATTAATTTCACGTTTTGGCTTTGGAGGGTATTTTTAAATAAATGTTCTTTCACTTACAGTACGATGATTCCGTTCATGTTGATCGATGCCTTGTAGTCGCTCGTGAATCGTTGTTCCCTCTTTATCGTTGACGTTTGGCAGGAAATTCACACCGTTGTTTCGTGGTGTCGTGTTGCTTTTGGTCCTTGATCTCTTTGGTCCTTGATCTCTTTGTTCCTCGGGAGATGATTTTGTGGAGTCTTCGTCCCTGGAGTCTGTTTGTCTTCGATGATCCTCTGGATCGTTGATACACTAATTTCAGTGTATTTTGGGCAGCTCTGTATCTGCTGTCTGATAGTTACTTGTAAGCACTTTTTTTGTGAATTGGACTCTGTTTTTTATCTGTTGGTCTCTTTTCGATTGACTTCTCCTGTACTCGATGTACTCCTCCGTGTAGGCGGTCTCTCTGTCTCGGCTTCTGCCTCTCTGAGCCCTCTGTCTGATAGTCAAGCAGATTTTTCTGAGGTTCGCGATCCCGCCGTCTACCAGTATGCCGTCCGTCATTTCGCTCGTGTCGTTTCATCGGCATAGACGCCTTGCAGAGCTGCTGGAAAAGGGAGGTAGTCCCCTCGCCTAGTGCTTCCGCACTGAGTCGGGCTGAAGCTCCCAGCGGGCGATGCGCAGGGCGCTCCTCAGTCGTCAGTCTTCTTATTAGTGCTTCTCTGTCCATTCGAATTACGTCCTGTTTTGGGGGTCGTCGTCTCCTGTTCTTATTTGTGCTCGTCTCATCTGTTATGTCGAAGGCGATGTACTGGTGGTCACTGGCAGAATACTCTTCATCAGAGACAGGCGCTCCGGTCTCTGGCATTGTGGGTGCGCAATATCGTCCTGTCTGTCCATGTCTGTCCGTTCTGGTATACGCGTCTTGCGTTCCTTTTTTCGGGAGGCAACCATTGCCCAAGTCTCGCGGTCCTGCTGCCCGGCAGCATTTTCCTCGGGACTTGGGGTTTGGTTGACCCGCTTCCGTTTTGTCTTTGGGGTCTCGTCCGTCGTGTCCCGATGTTTGGTGTGCGTGGGAATGGTCTTCCGGAGCTCTCTCATCCGCGTGAGTTCCAACATGCCTACTTCTACTGCTTCCTGCATTTCGCACATGCTCGTTGCACACGACAATGTAGGTGATATTCTTTTGAATATTCGCCGCAGCTGTCATTTTTTCCAGGATGCTGCTGATCATGGCAAGTTGTTCTCGCAACTTGCCCACCACAGCGTCCCAGTTCCCTGGCGACGTTTCCCTCATTTCGGCAATTTCAGTCCCATTTACCGGGGCGCCAGCCACGTTTCCTACTGGCGTCGCAGGGGGGGGGGGGGTTTCCGTGGCTGTCCGGAGCTGTTCAGTGCAGGTGGCGCTAGGGTAACTGCTTTTTCATTTGAATTCATTGTACATTGTACATTTGTTCCTCCTCCTTGTCTTTCATGTGTAGAATAAGTGTTGTATGGCAAGACCTTCCCACTGGCTAACGGAGGTATTAGCTGCCTGTCCTGAACCTCCCCATTCGTCGAGCGCGCCGACAGTCCGGTGGCCTCGACCGTCCACCCGCCCCCTACCGGAGGTCTTACAAAAGACCTCCGTTTCACCTCCCTTCACATTGAATTTTTACAAAATAAAACCTCAATCTCACTTGATCTACTTCCTTAAAGCTACTCGTCCGCTCTTTGTCGCCACGCCGCCGCCCCCCTCCGCCCGCCACGCTCACCGCCCTGCTCTCCACCGCTACACGGTCATCCACACCACCTCACTCTTTACCATCCCTTTACAGTTCCTTTACCATTCCGCTCCTTCTCTTGCTCTCCTCCTCTCCCCGATGTCCGTTTTGTCCTTTCACTCGATTCCTCTTTCATTCCGTTCCCTATCCAAGTCTTCCTCTTCCCCCCTCGCCACCGCTCCTCCTATTTGCCTTTTTTCCTACAGCTTCTTCATCCAATTCTCTCCCGTCCCCTTCTCAGTATTGACTTTATCCGTTCGGCTATTCCCCTTTCTACTTCCCCCCCCGCCGCACCTGTTCAACACGTGCTCCCACGACTCACTCTCTTCCCCGCAGTACTGACATGCCCGCTCCTCTTCCGTCGCCCAGTAGTTCCCTTCCCTCATCTCATTCCCCAATCTGAACCTCACTATCCTCCTATACCTCTTCGCCCCTCATCGCGCCTTCAGGTATTCCGGTACTCCGCGCGTTCTCATTTCAATATACTACCTGTTGTACCTTGATTCCGTTATTTTCGCTCCCCTCTATCTCCCCTGCTCCTCCCTATCCTCCCTTTCCTGCCATTCATATCCTCTTTCTCCCACGCCCTGCTCGTTTCCTTCCTGCTAACCCCCCTCTCATAAACTCTTTCCTTCCCCTTTCCCATTTTCCCCTCGCCATAATCCCTTTTCTCTCTCTATCCCTTATCTCCTCCCAACACTTCCTCGCCAGTTCGCTTCCGCTGCCTTCCTCAGCTTTTCCTCATAATTCCATGTCCTCCTACCTGCCCTTGTCCTTATCTTGTTCCTCCTCGTTTCCTGTCTCGATATATATCCCGGCGTCCTCCAGTCTATTCCGAGTATCCATCTTATATACTTTTCCTGCATCCCCTCCATCTTCTCTCTCTCCTCCTATCATAACACCTCCGCCCCGTACCCATCGCCGTCCAGACGAGCGTGTCGAACAGTCACCACCTTCTCCCCACGTCCTTCCCGGAAGTCCTTTTGTCAATTCCAAATACCTGTCTTATCGCCGCGTCCGCTTTTCTAACCCTGTCACTAATTTGCGCTTCTTGCCCCCGTTCCTTTTGAAAACATACCACAGATATTTAAACTCCCTCACCTCTTCTATTCTTTCCCACATCCATTTCCATTCCATCTTCTTGAACCCCCCTCCGCCTTTTCTAAAACTTTCATCACCTTCGTTTTCCACACGTTCACCTCCAACGTCCTCTCCTCAAAGTACCTTTTCAGCCTTCTTATTAGGTTCACCATTTCCCCATCGCTTTCCGCCATCACCACAATGTCGTCTACATAGGCCGGCGAGTACACCTTCTCCCCCTTCATTTTCACCCACCACCCCTCCTTCTTTCCCAACTACTGTTCCAGATCCGCCGTCAGGAGATTTCAACAGAGAGGGCTCATCGGGCACCCCTGCCTCACCCCTCTCACTGTCCAAAAGATATTACCTACTCCCCCCGCCCGTACCCTGCTCTTCGTTTCCCTGTACACTTCCTCTATCCTGCCTCCAACCCCTTCTTTATCCCTCTCTACCGCAGCGCTTCAAACAACACCTCCCTCTCTGCCAAGTCGAAAGCTGCCTTCAGGTCCACAAACAACGCCACTAACTTCCCTTCTCTCTCTCGATTTGCCGCCTAATTAAGTAATTTAGCACGTATATGTTGTCTATCGGTCCCATCCCCTTCCTGAAGTCCGTTGGGTTCTGCGGCACCATTCTCCCGGCCTACACCTCCTCTTCCAGCCGCTCCATCAGAATCCCCGCGTATATTTTGTGTAATAAAGGCATCAATGTCACTCTTCTATACTCTTCCACGCTCCTCCCCTCTCCTTTCTTCACTATCAGGACTGACAGACCCCCTTCTTCCAGATTCGTCCGGCCATCCCTCCCCTATCCACGTCTTCTTACATACCTACCCAGCCACTCTAGCGCCTCCCCCCCCCCCACTACCATGCTACGTTTGGGATTTCATCCCCTTCCGTTGCCTTTCTTTGCTTGCTCCTTTCCATCAATCCGTCACCTCTTCTTTCTTTTTCTCGCACAATTCCTTATAATTCCTCTTTCTTTCTCTGCACCTCTCTCCCGTTTCTTCCCGCTTCCACTACCTCCTTAATTCCCTTCTCACCCCCCCTCCGTCCCTTTCTTTTCCTACACTCTTCATCCCACCATCCATTATTCACTCCGCCCCCCTCGTAACCCGCTTTTTCCTCTTCGACCGTCATCTTTCTCTTCACCATTCCCAGCATCTCCCTTCTCCTTCCTGCTCCTCCTCTCACATTACTTCTAACACTTCCATTGCCCTCGAAAATTCCTCCTTCCTCCTTTTCTTCCGTCTTCCCCTTCCCGCTGTTCTTCGCTTCTCCTTCGCACTCTTTCTCTCCATTCTTCGACTCCTTATCCATACGATCATCAGACGATGGTCCGTACCCTCATGCATTCACCTCCTTCCATTGATCTCCTATTCCCCATGACGTAGTCGATGACCGTTTCCCCCTTCGCCCTGTGTACGTGAACTCCCCCTCTTCGTCTCCCTATATGTTCCCGTTAAGAATCTCCCATCCCATCTTCTCCACCAAACTCACCAACTTCCTGCCATCCGCGTTTACCCTCTCGTCCCTTAATCGCCTTCCCTCCTGTTCTTCTTCCTACTCCCGTCCCCATCCTCCCGCCTTTCTCCCCATTCTCGCGTTAAAGTCCCCCCTGCCAACCGACTCTCTTCCTCACCTTCCTCTTCCACATACCCCATCAATTGCCCTATATTTCTCTCCATATCTCCGTTCACGTACACCGCCGTGATTGTCCATGCCCCCTCCACCGATTCCACCTTCACGCTCATTACTCCCTCTTCCTCCCTTCCCTCCCACTATCGTACCGGTTTCATTTTCTCTCTGACCTCCATTATCATTCTGCCTATTGCTCCCCCCTTCGTATTCCTATTCTTCGCCCACTGCTTGAACCATACATACCCCTATGGCAGCGCTGCCTTAACCTTTCTCATCCGTTCTCCTCTATGCATGTCTCCACCCTCACTATGACTTGCCATTTCTCTATTTCCTTCCAGAACTCCCTATCTTTGTTTGTCAGACCCGCTACGTTCCAAAATGTCACTATCGGACTCTTTCCCGCCCGTCCCTTGTTCCTCCCACTCCCTCTCTTCCCTTTTGCCCTCTTAATCCGTTTTCCCCTCCTCTCCTTCCCCCCTTATTCCCTTTTCCTCTTGCCTTTCCACCCCTCCTGCTCACGTCCCCTTTCCCTTTTCCTTCAATCCCTTAGCTTTTCCTCAGCCTTATCCCAAAACCATGTAACACCATCCACCGTTAGCTTTCTGTACGCTACCCTCACTCTTTTTCCCCTCTTCTCCTCCTCCTCCCTCCCCCCATTGTCTTCAGCGTCCATTGCATCCTCCTCTCTTTCCACGTTAGATCATCCTCGATCCTTTCTTTCCTTCCTCTTATCTCTTTTTCTTCTCCAGTACTTCTATTTTCCTTCCACCTTTTCCGTCTTTTCCATCACCATCATCTCTCCTCCCTGCTCTGTCCTTTTTCCTATCTCTCTCACACGTTCTATTCCCCCCTGCACCCCTATCTGCTCCAGCAGTCTTTTCACTGCCCCCCTCGCCGGTCCCGCCCTGCTTGTTCCCCTAATAATACAATTCCTCCTTCTCTCCTCTCTCACCCTTCTCTCCATCTTCTTCTATATTTCCATTACTCTCCTCCCTGCCTGCCACCCCCCTCCACCTCTCTTTCTCTACCCTCCTTCCCCCTTCTACTTCCCGCCATCTCTACACTCTCTTTCCTTTCCCTTATTCCCTCTATCTCCTGTTGCTGACTTTCTACCTTTTCCAATCTTTTTTCCATCTCCCACATTCTTCTTGCCCTCTCCACCCGCCATCGCTCCTCCGCGCCCCTCATCTCTACCCTCATCAGTCCCAGCTTCTCTTTCACCTTCCTACACTGTTCCTTTACCTCCACCATATCCCTTCTAGCCACCTCCCGTATCGCTTTTATTATCTCCCGTAAGCTCTCGTCCTCCTTCCCCCCCTCCCTGCGACGACCTCGACACCTTCCTGCTCTTTTGAAAAGCATCGTTCTCCTCTACCCCTCTCCCCTCCGGCCGGTCCCTTTTCCGTTTCCACATCTCACTCATATCTCCAGCACTTTCGCTTCTCTCCCGCATCAGCCTCTCCACATTCGTCTTCCTCCCCTTCCTTCTCATATGCTTCCCCCCCTCTTGCCCCACCTTTCTTCCTCCCCCGTCCTCCTCCTCTCCATTGCCCTCCCTAGTCTTCGCCCCTTCTGCCCTTTCCGCCATGCTTCTACTCTCCTGATCACTTCCTTACCTTCTCTACCTTACCCGCCTTGCTCCGTGATTTACTTAGCTGCTTCACTCTTTCACACCTCCTTGCGACGCCGTCGCGTCCCGCGTCGCCTCCGTACCATCTCCTCTGCTACTCCGATCGTTTCGCCCTGTTTCCTATCCGCCTAACCCACCTTAACCTGCCGTTCCTTCTTTATTTCTTGTTCCCCAGCTCTTTTCTTTCCTTCCCTTGCACTTTTCTGTATTTTCCTACTTCTATTTCACTCCTTCTCACCACTTTCTCCGCCACTCACTCGCTCGCACGTCCGTCCACATTCACTCCGGAAACGGAAGTCATCTTGTACAGTTAATATCCTGCAGCTAGTTAAATTCATTATATTCACCATGTCAGATTTTATATTAAATTCATAAAACCGTGTTTTTGTTTAACAACTGAATAATTCATAGCTAAATTTAATTTGCCCAATTATTATAATTAAATAAAAAATTTAATTAATGAATTAATAATATCTATACTAAATTTAATCAATATTTTAAATTTATTTTTATTGTTGTGCCCGCGGAGTATGTGGAGGCTCGTTAGGCACAAAGGGATTGTTTTCCCTTCTACTGCACTGATTGATGGCAAGGACCAGTGTTTCAACGGCGGGTTGGTAGGGGATTCTTTCCAATAAGAGTAAAACTCCAACTCGAGATTTGTATTAAA
>JAPYZJ010005667.1:0-28045 GCA_030522765.1 Ophioninae sp. B BG-2022a
CAAATTACCTCAATACTTTAATAGGTAGTCTCTTTAGTGTGTATAAGTCCGACATTCATGCATAATAACTTCAGTGGGTACCCGGGTGCCTGGTTATTGTACGAAGCAGGTATCAAGTTTGATAGTTAATAACTATTATTAAATAATTGATTATGAAAAAAATTGACGAAAATTGGGTTTCAAACTACTTAAATTTCGGGGATCCAGACGGTTATACAGTTTTTTAAAGAAAAAGTTAATAAATTCTATCTGCAAAGCTGAAATCGATCCCGGGTACCTGGTCGTTGACCGGACGGTTAATGATCCATCGGCCAACTATCGTTGGATCATTAACAGCCTTTCAAATATTACCAGCTTTCTTATCAGTTCGAACCGTTCATGGACATTCAGAGGGAGTTTGGTCATCAAATGACAGCTTACCTTTTTTGAAACAAGAAATTGATTTAATTTGTATAAAAACAATTATTTAGTGTGAAATAAAAAAGTGAAATAGCATTGTTCAAATGCCATTAGCACGCTGCTCTTTAGATGTGATTTATCGGATTCTAAGTTTTTATTTGTGTCTATTCGAAATGTAATTGAAAAAAATTCAGTACATTCGAGAAAAAGATAAATAAATAATACGTCACTTTTTGCGAATGTTCAGCGCTGTTTTATTGGGCATGAAAATGAAAAATATCCAAATGGGTATAGATATAGAAATAATTGTATAGTTATTATAGAAAAATAACGTTTAGAACCATCATTCCACCGTTTCTCATAAATTCTCAAGGCCACAAGCGCTAGCGTTAACACTCTCGACTTTACCGACATAACTGGGATAACTCCACGAACAGGTCCCGACCTTACCTACCGTATTAACCCTGCACATATTCCACCTGTACTATCGACGTACCTTTTCGATCGATCTAATTATCTTCGCATAACCTTATCGAACGTCTACGAGAGTAGCGAACAATAATACAGTGTGAGAACGCAATGAACGTCACAAAATAGTACGAGCCATGACACAGTGTACAGCGGAGTCGAGTGTTTATTTTCATAATTCAATAAATAAAAACATATGAACATTTTATTAAAGCATTTGGAATGAATGATCAATTTCCTATTCGTAAACACGTAAACTGCATCTTCGAACACCGCAGATTACATGAAAGGCATATAAAAAACATAAATGAAACTTCGCACTTCGACACTTAAAAAAAACTAATCAACAAAATCATACAAATAAATTAATATGGATATGCTTGTAATGCTGTAGAAGTATTTTCCATTTATTTTATTTCTTTCACGAAACAAATACATTTTGTCAGTCCGGAATCTCCATGAGTCACATCTTCGCCTTGGATAACGCGAAGTAGAGTATGCGATAACGTTCTCTCGTTTATATCGAAGAGAAATCCGGTAGCGACTTTTATGCCTCTTAAGATTCCATCTCGTGTACGGAAAAAGGAAAACAAAAATGCTTGTCCAGCGCCTATAGATTACGGAGCTTGGTGTTCCTCGTATACGAAGTTTGCGAAACGCAACGAAGATAAACAATAAGTCTTTTCTCGTCCAAACCTTACATGGAAGTCAAACGAAAAAAATACATTGATATTTGCTTTCGTCACTTCTCATCATCCAAGAGGGCTGAACAAGCTTTAAAAACATTTTTCTTCTGCGTTCACGATTAATAATTATGTAATATAAATATGGCTTGTCATCAGCGGTTCGTATCAAGTTTAATTAGTATATATTTTGTCGTTATACCCAAGTATATAATGTTAAAGAATAATCTTTGAAGAATATATGAATTTATATGAGATTATGAGTTTTTATAATCCTTATATCGATGCATGCTGCTTATAATGATAATAATATTTAAGAATACAGTTTTGTCGCATTGTTTACTGTCGCTTGAATTTTCTGGGTTAAGGTTGTTTGTCGTATCGTTTTGTGGATCGTTGCGAGAAGGCATCGTTCATACATTGATAAGTGTTGCAAACATTTTGCTTCTGATCGGTCAGTCTATCAGGCTTACAAGGTATATCGTTCGGTGTACGCTCTCTTTTTTTTTGCAGTTTTCATCTTGTTGGACGTACCGCTTGCGAAGCAACTCTGCACATACGTATTTTATATTATTTTCCTTGATGTATGTATCGAACATTGGCTTGTCGTATAATAACATTCTAAATATTTATGATCACACGTAATAGCGAAATTCTTATGTGCGCCCATGCTTTATTTCCGTCTCGGTCATTCCTTTGCAATCACTCGATCTATTAAGGGGTATCTCGTCGTACACAAAAAATGCTCACTCGCTTGTCGATGCAGCAATTATAGGGAGGAAAGAAAAAAAATAAAAGTGAAGATAAAAAAAGCAACGCATACAACTGATATTTATATGTAGTATGATATCGCTGAAACAATTGTAAAATCCTAGCACTCGTTTTTTTATGCGTATTTGCGTTTAAAGGAACATCGAACATGGTTTTTTCTTCGTCTATTTCTTCCTGCTTCTCGCACCAACGTCATGTTTGCACAACCGTAAGCGTTCATCTAACGTGAGATTTTTGTTGTACGTTTTAAATTTGGCGATTAGTCGCGATAAAAAATAAATTACAATCCCTCGTAAAAACTACAAATTCGTTTGCTCCTACTATCTAATTATTATTATATTTCTTTTCGATGCATCGTTCATGGACTCATTCTCAGAGCCGTGTACACTCTCACACGCACGCACACACTCACACATACGCGCGCGCGTATTCTTGAAGAGCCTCGCTGCGAGTCTTCCTCATTCCTTTTACTCCTCGTATCATTCCCATGATGACTAGAAACATCGTTTCGCGGGTCATTTTGGTAAAAAAATAACACAAGAGCGGAGCGTATATTTTTTTCTTTCATCGTTAAAAAAAATAAACTCGTGTATGGGGCTAGGGCGAGGGAGGGCTTCGGCAAAAGTACCGGGATATAGTCGGGCGATTTGTCGTTCACCACACGAGATCACGAGAGAATAAATCGTTCCGCAATCGCGGCAGGGGTTCCTCGTTTTCATTAATAATAACGCGTTAGTGCTAACAGAAAAGAAAATAGTTCGCACTGGGCGGATTGATAGATGGGAAGTAACGATGACGACGACGATGGCGATGATGGCGTGCGAAAACAAACGAGGAAACGTGACGAAACGTCTCAAAGCGACGAGTATAAAAATCGCGCTTCGAGATCAATTAAAAGTTAGTCTCTCGCGAACCAGATACTCGTTTCATAAATCTTACTCCGCACTGTTCTGCACTTGTTGCTTCTCAATTTTTCGTGCCAGCTCGGGGCTCATGTGGCCATGCGGTAAAGTTTTCGGGAAGCAAGGATTTGGCTTGCGTAGAATCGTAGGTTTGACCTTGACCTGAGGCTTAAAGGAAGACACCTGGGTTGTGGCTTGGCTACCACCGGTCAGACGCATGTCGGCAAACTTCGCGGCGAGTTTTGGCGTCGAGCGTGGCTGTAACGGTGATCGAAGGGATTGGCAATCGTTCGAGGTCGATATTTCGTTGCTGCTCGTTGATCTGACGATTTCCGGGGTTGGCTCGGTTTCGCCATCGATCATCTCAGTTTCGAGGCGTTTCAGCTTCGTCGTTACTCCTCCCTCGCTGCATGTTTTAGTGTTCTTCTTGAGGGTGCATTGATTCTGCTTAGCGAATCTCTCGGCAGCTGTACTCATGTCCGGTGACTCGGGACCGGTTGACGTTGGTGATTTCGTAATTTCTATGTTTCTCGGTGCGCTAACTGGAACCGCTTCCTCGTCCGAACTACTGAGACTGTTGGAAGAAGCCGATTTGTTGCCAACGTCTTGGGCCGAAAGTGGCAGATCCATGACAAGATCGGGTGTGTGCTTTTGACGCATTTCACGAAATTCCTGGGAAGATCTAAATGACTTTGGGGTGGACTGAGTTACGGCGGCTGTTGGTGTCAAATGGGTCTGCGAGGTCGCTCGTCTCTGCCATAATTCACGATTCGCTGAGAACGTCGTTTGCTCCGCTTGCAACTTTTCATCTTCCTCGTGCTGATGATGATGATGATGGTGATTTTGTGGATTGTTGGGGGAACCCGATGTATTGATTTGCAATGAATTAACATGCTGACTCTGCTGCAAGGATTCACCAACACTCTGTGATTTCCATTGCTGTTTTCTACCGGCCCCGCGTTTCAATCCCATGTCCAGTGACATTGACGAGTGACGCTCTAGCTCATCGTCCCTAAGGTCACAATCGTCCTGTATATCGTGTTCGCTCGTTCCCGAAAGCGAGTCCAAAAAATCCGATACACTTTCGTCTTCGGCTCCGTTATCGAGAACTTCCGCTATCTCCGTCCTCGTTACGTCACTGTCGTCTTTCTCAATTTCTGGACTCGTCGCTTTTGACAGCCTCGACGCGGACGGGCTCGTCGTTGCCGATGTTCCTGCGACACTCGCCGACGCCATTGAGCTCAATGTCACGTTTGACTCCTGAAAATGATAAAGCTCAATCAACGATTAAGTCCCGACTCGCGATGAGCCCCGGAATCACAAATATGACGGAAGTTAGGGTTCGATTCGATAAGGGAAAAAATAAATACCCCCCCCCCCCCCCCCATTTATTTTTATTGCGTGTCAATGGTTCGTCTTGTCGGTGCAATGTGAGGAGAAACGAAAAGGCGTTGTCTAGAAATCTTGGACAGGTGGCAGATAATCGTTGGGGTAATACTACACAATAATGAAAACAGGGTTATCTTAAGTGAATTACTTGAATAAACTCCTTAAGGACGAGAAGTATATTATCACATCAGCACATCCATCGATCCAATTGTTTTAAGTACGCAATGTTTTTTGTACCAATTACTCAACTAAAAATCAAAAGTTTATTTTGCATAACTAAGATAAATACGATAAATTTTAATGTCTTCGAAATAATACGAACCATCAGAGAAACGGAAACTTCTTACGATCATATTTACATTGTTAATAATTTCGACTTTCGTGGTTTGTCTAATACTTGCGTGACAGAAACTATTTTAGAATCTGCACTCGATACAGTACCTTTTAAAAAATATGTCTAGGATCTTAAATAACGAATAAATCATATTCAACGGTCTAACATTGTTTGGGAGATCAAAATGATGAGCTACTACAAAGGTAGTGAAAACATTTTCCGAACCTGAAAAAAAAGCGTGCCCAAATTGTTGGAGGATTATTTGCCGAATGAACATATATACGGAAAATAATAATACGCTTTGCGCGCAATATACATCAGAGGCCAACATGCTGGCACTGACCCAATGATAGGCGTTACCAATATAACATGCACGTGACACACAGGCTAACTATGTACTATGTAAGTGTGTGTGTATATATAGATATATAAGTCGGCAAAAAGATACCACACCACCGCAATTGCCACGCGATTATGGATAAAAAACTGTTCGTATAAAACTGGGACGATCCTAAATGTTATCGAACAGAACACGGCGATAACCGAAATAACGCGGATTACATAAATTTAGGAGTATCATCGTTTTGGGACAGACCAAACCAGTGAATGAAGACCGGACAGGCTAAATTCTATTGTTAAGAAATATTCAATTGAAAATAAATCAGGTCGTCAAATTAATTGAATTGAATTAATAAATGAATTTAATTGATTCAATTAAACATAAACCGGGTCGTCTTTTCAAAACAAACATCAAATTAAAAAAAAACGGAACGACTTTAAAAAAACACAACCATTTTAAGAAACCATCAAAAGTCTTTAAAAAAAAAACATCAAATCAGAATGATTCTACAAATAAGCGCTACGAAACGTCAGAAACTTCCGAATCTTCCCTAACCTCGAATATCAATTTTTTCAGCGCACGCATGAGAATACTTTTCATTACAATTACGACTCGCAACTGCGCAGTACGAAGCTAGATTTGTTTATCCTAATTGCCTCAACTGATTGTCAAGCGCGAAAAAAGTTCGCCACGATCTTTGTTCGTGTATCTTCAAACGACTGCTCCAGGAAAATCGAATGTCCGATCACATTCACTGGTATACTTTAGCGTGCCTGACGACAATATTAACGGGGGCTGAAGTCAATTGTATGTTTCGTTTGGTTGAGTTGTCAAAGAAGAATCGCGTGTGAGAAAGAACGCGAGCCAAGTGGTGAAATGGGGAACTGAATTGAGCGATCTTTGCGAAGCTTTACTCACCTAAGCACAGAGAGTCTCCGTTGCCTAAGACGCTCCCGGTGCATACGTCTTTCCCTTCGGTATCGTCTACAGACTGACATTGTTCTACGGGATTCTAGGATTCACAAACGAACTGAACCGTCAATATGCGATACTCCTTGAACGACATATTACGAAAGATAGACTGGGGGGAGGGCGGCGGAAATATTAAGATCATTTTGATAGTATACTTATTATATATGTATATGCAACTATAAACATGTATAAACATATGTATATACATATACATATATATGTATATTTATATATTTATAAACGTGCGTATATATTTACACACACATCTATAAATATACATAATTCAACAGAAGGAATCGTGACAAGAACGAGAATGAACAAACAACGATTATTGATTAAATCGAAGAGTAAAAAGAAGTAATAAAAAAAAAAGACAAAGTAAAAGAATCACACAACACTGGCAGCAGTTTTATCGAACAGTTTTTAGTCCGGCGAAGGTCGATCGTCTATCGTATCGCGAGGCACTTTAGCAGATCTGCAAAAGCGCCAACACTAAACGTATATCTGGAAAAACAGTAAGCAACCCAACCATTAAACGTGAAGAAATCGTGAAACAAAAATAAAAGAGGGTGTGAAAAAACTTAAGAGGGATAAACGAAAAAATAAAAAAAAATAAAAAGAAGTTGCAAATAATTGAACAACGTGGCAAACGTGAGGATAAATGAGGCGTGTGTAGCACAAGACAATAGTTGGTAGGCACATGCAGAGCATCCGGCGTGTGCACAGTCGTATTTTCATACGTTTATTTACAAAGAAGAAAAAAAAGGTTTTTTTTTCTCGCTATATATTACAAAGAAGTTATACGGTCTATGTGTGTTTCAGACACTCGGGTTATATAAAAATAAAAAATTAAATTAATCCAACAAATATAGGTAAGATCGAAACGTACAATTTACGACAATGCCACCTATCTTTTCGTGCGTTTTTTTTTTGAGCTACACTATCATCGTTCCTTTTCTATTTCCTCGGACGCAAAATCATCTTCGTGTGCTTTCGCGTTTTTAACACACAATCTCGATTAACAGTCCTGGACTAGGTCGTTGTCTCGACGTAATATCTTATCTCTCATTGAGAACTCGTAGTCTTAATGCAATTCGAAAAAAAATGCATCGTCAATTTTATTCTTATCGACTATTATCGTTCGCAAACCTCGGCCGCGCGCTATATTTTTTCTTCTTGTCGAGCAAGCGGTGCGTGCGTTGTGCGGCAGGTGCAAAAATAATTGTATGCATAAGAGGGTACAGGTGTGTTCGTGATTGGTTTCGAGCCGCTCAACGACGGGGCTTTCGATGAGATTTTTTTTTGTGACGTCGAATAAGAATATAAGGTGGGACAATCGGAAACGAGCAAAATTTCATTCGTGTCAAAACTACATTACGAGAGAGATTAGTTTTTTGTTACTATACACGTGACATTTTGAAGGTCGTTCAATCTGGAGAAACGGGAGTCACGTGCGCACCAGTGTACAATCGATGGTAACGAAACGAGAAGGAAAATTATACGTTCGGGGTTACAGATGAGAGCAACAAAATCAGAATATTTGCAATTGTAAACGTGCTTGTTCGGAGGTATCTTTCTGGAACAAGAAAAGACAGAAAATGTAAAAATGGACAAGTAATACTCTTTTCTTTCAATATTCCTCAGCCGTATTTCAATAGAATTCTAAAAATGCTAATTATCGCGTTCGACAACGCGAATGAAAAAAAAATGAATTTTACCTGCGAAGAACGACGGTTTTTGTTTTTTTTTTTACACCGTGAGCAACTACTCGCAAAGATTCGCCATTTTTGAAACCCGTTTCTCCAGTAATACCGGGTCCGCGGAAATAGATGAATGAAAGTTGTCCGATGCAGATAAATAAAGTTCCGAGACTTCGGGCGTCTCCGAGGATTACCGTGACGACATGCAGACGTTGCACCTTATCGCGTATCGCGTAAGACTAATAGCACTCGTTTGAATAGAATTACGATATCTCGATATAACACGCATACTCGAAAGCGCGGTTTCACGAAGGCGCACACACTGACACGCACACGCGGATATCCGGTCGCGTCCACAAATAACACAAAACGAGAAACGTAACGAACGAAATACAAGTCCGGACGAGACGAAAATAAACAATGATAAAAAAAAATGAAAAAAAAAAATGAATTAAGAATAAATAAAACATTAAACAACAACCATTAACGAACACAACGAAGGCGGATTGAATTTCATTACTATACGGTCGTTTCCAATACCTCTCGACTGATGATCGGTTGCGAGGACTGTACGCAAGTCACCGGATTCGTAACTACGCTCGGAATTACGATTGCCGTCCCGTTACCGCTGTTGCTCGTAATCACGTCACTGTGATTTCCCGTTCCGATAATCGTCGCTTCCGAACCGATTATCGTCGCTGGCCAAACGTTGGGGTTACCCGTTGGTCCCATTAGCGGCGAATTGTTGCTCGAAAGCGCGCTGTCCGCCGAGCTCGAAGCTCTTCTTCGCATCGATTCTTCGCTCGATGATTTCAAAAGCTCTTTCTCACGGTCCTCATCCCTGGAAAATAGGAAACGAAGAAAACACTCAGCGCGCGTATTGAGAGAACATACTAGTCGAAGGCTAATGAAGATAACCAAGATATGATCGGTTTTGGTCAGTTTGAAAATAAGGTACCTGGCCTATGTTGGTTTTAAGTACAAAAAAAAACTATGAATGTTGAAATAAAACAAAAATGGGAATTTAATCATTTATTCAATAATAAACGTATTTTTAATCATTTTGATTCAGAAAACAATGTTTACTATTAACTATAAGCTTTTTTTAAAAAAGCCTCTTCTGGGCCTCATTCAGCCCACTGCTCCTTATAAGACCATACCCTTTGTAATTTCGTACAAAAAAATAAATAAAATGTATAATCTTCAATTTTAGACTTAAATTTTCATAACAACATGTATAGTGCTGATAAATTACTATTTATAATTAGAATAAAAATTCACTAAGTAATATTGAAAACATTTTTTCTTTTCGAAAGTTTTAGTACGTCGAAATTTAAGGGTATGACGAACATCGGGATAACCTCACAAATTTTCGAAATCCGTTTTCTCGGCGTCGATTAAGTTTACGCCGAAAAATCGAGCATCAGTCTTTGTAGAATTCATAGAGACAGAAATAGATGCTTGACTATCTCGCACTCGTGTGTCACGTGGTACGTCTTCGACATGTCCTTAAGAAACGATGAGTTCTCAATACGTTTGACTTTGTAGTTTTGGATATTTCAAACGTGGGCTTTATTAGGCTCTGGGCCTTGCATGGATCAGGTACCTTATAGAAAAAGGGAACGGACCAATGGAACTCACTTGATTTTCAGCATGATGTACTTGTCGGGAATCAGACCCTCCCGGCCGTTCAACGAACCCCTCCACCAATCGTAGCTCACTTGCATAAACAAGGTGAGGGTGTCGCCCTTCTTAAAGCTCAGCTCTCGTTCCGACCTCGCGTGAAAATCAAACTGCGCCGTTGCCTCCAGATTCTCGGACTCTGTATAACGTCGAAAAATTGAAAAATGGAGGGTTAGGCACAATCATGGAACATCTTGACATTTAATTTGAATTGACTTGATATTTAATTGAAAATCGATATCAAAAAGAAGAGGGCAAATATGCGTAAATGAATAATTGGAATGATTCATATTTCGTTCAAACGTATTTAGCTGGTGAAAATATTTTACCGAACATCAATTAGAGCCTGTTTTTCATTTAGAACTTGTGTGCAAGGAATTATTGTAAGTTTTAACTCGGCTTCAATTCGGAGCCAAGTTTAAGCAAATAACTTTGATTATTCTTGTATTTTGTTCTATCTGAGGACAAAATTCACTTTCACATTCAAATTTCTATAACTCGTCCATTTATCAACTTCTTTCGAATCCCGTTGACCGGGCTTGGAGAAGAGCTTCGTAGTTAAAGTAAGCTTTCTTAAAAATTCTATCATTGTTATTTTTATAAAAAGTACCGCTGCTTGAAATATACATATGAATCGAAAAAGGGCTTTTTCCATATGACCTATAAGTGAGAAAAAGGTATAAACGAGGTTTCACTATATCGGTAAGACGTTTACTGATTCAACACGGAATTAATCAGCTAAAATTTCGCTTAGCTCAAATACAAAAAAAAATCCATTCCGCCTTGATTTCAAGTTGCATTAAAGGGCTGAAATTGGCCATCTATTTTTTATTTACGTAATAAAAGTTTTCCAGAGGGCGACGAGCTGAAATTTTTTTTCTGACGCATCCCAACTATCAAGGAATCCAGTTAATGCAATCTGTTGGAATTCAACACGGAGTGTTCAAGTTTTTTTTTCAAACAAAAAAACCGTTTCAGTGTCGTTAAAAGTATTAATATATATTCTTTCATCGACTCACCATCTTCGGACGGATATACTTCGGAGTCCATGTCTTCTTGCACTTGATCGGTCGGCGAATCCCCGACATCCCTGCGTATCACGAAGTTCATTAAATCGTACGATTTACTCATAGACCATTGCAGCGTGAACGAACCAGTTGAAGTTTACTTACACGTCGTCAGGTTCGCGGCTTATGTATTTCTCGTACTGAATTCCACCGATGTCCTCGGGAAATATCTCTTCGCAGAATGTTATTATGTTTTTAATCAAATCGTTGACCTGATTCTGATACTGAACCTGATCCTTGTCCTCGGGGACTGGGACCAGAGTTGGGCCGAAGCATATCGCCAGATTGTAAGGATCCATCATGTTCTCGTCGGAGAATTCGGAAAGACTGATAGAATGAGAATTAACGATGTCGTTAGATCGATCAGATCGCGTTCACGGGCGACTAACGTTAGTGGCATTTCTTTTGAGGACACAAAAATCGCGAACTTGTCAGCTGACTAATAAATATCAATATTTTCTTTTCTTTTCGGAAACCGTCGTTCCCAGAAGTCTGACCGAAACTACAGTACGAGTTATCAATGTTCAAATTGACGAAAAGTTATTTTCACCGTCAAGCCGAATTTACTCTGATGCGAAACTGACAAAATGAGTTTTCTAATTCCACTTTCATAAAACACAGTATATGTCTGATAGAAATAACCATATCTCGGGTATTTGATAACAAATCGCTACGTGTATAAAAAAAATAACTAAGTATAATTCAATACCAAATTTGCAATACGAAATTTGAAAACCGAGGCTCGTCCGATAAAACGAGCACTGCAACTTAGTTGATCCGTCGAATGCGAGAACGAAAGGTCTGTTCAAGCCCCTCGCGTTTCTGACCAAGTATTAGCGGACTGTTTAATCAGCCAACTGCGATTTGAGCAAGAGCCGATCCAAAGGCGATCAATCGTTTGGGTCGAATCTATCCGCGAGGTTCTCGAACGGAATAACTTCGAGGAATCTCGCGTTCGATTAATCAATACCAACAGTCTATATATATATATATATATTCATATACATATATATTTGTTTTCTTTCGCTTTTTCGTTCGCGGCATACTCACTGATTGAGAAAAGCAAAAAGATAACGCATCACAATGACCACCGGTCTGGGAAGACTCGAGATGAGTTCCTTCATCTTAACGACAAACTCCTGTTTCGACTCGAGTTGCGCCAATTCCATTAGATGCTCGAAGTAGATTATCGGGAAGAGGGGCTCGCGCAATTCACGAAGATAGAGCTTGAATACACCAGCGACGCTGTTTATATCGGAGGCGTCGGTGACGTCGGCTAAAGGATCGTCGCCCCTCTCGAACCACTCGCGAAAATTATTAATTTCGACCTGCGAACCCGAGACGCGGAAGATACCCTGATGATGAAGACCGTACAGATTGATCACTCTGATGCAGCTCTTCATGATCAAGGGTATCTCCTGATTCGTGCTTTCGAGGTATTCCTCCAACGAGCCAGCGAAGAGTTTCGGCTGGCCGTTCATTTGCAACCGGCCGATTCGTTTTCGCCTCGCTTGTTTCTGTTTCGTCGTTGATATGGATGGATTCGGGGAAGCGTTCGAGCCCTCCTGCAAACTCTGTCGTATATATTCCTGTTTAGCGTCGAGCCTCGCTATTCTAGACGTACCGAGCAGATATTCCCTAAATTTCTGTGATCGAAAATTGGATTTGAAAAAAAAAGAAAGAAATTAAACGTTTTATCGAGAACATCACGATAAGAGATTGCGCGCAATGTTTTTTCCCTCGCTATTTCCACTAACCGTGAGATAAAATTCTTCGGTCTCTTGTCTGTCGGCTCTCAGTTTGATCTGCAACGTTTCGGGCGGTCTCGATGTTGGCATCGCGTTTTCACCAAAATATCTCGAACAATCGTAATCCTTCGCCGTCAACATCTCCAGCAAGCTAGCCTCCGCCGTTTCCAAAGTCTTCCAAACTTCTTCGGATTCCGTTCTCAATGATGTAACCCTTTGTTGAAGCTGTGTCAGTCGTTGCTCCATTTCCGTGTGTAAAACTTTTTGCAACTCGGGTTCTGGTGTCTGTCGAACGTTAAGCATTCATTTTTATTTCATTCGTCAAACGCCAATGACCGAGCTAAAAAAAGCTTAGAAAATCAATAGCCCGGAAATCTAGAAATAGCGTTCACGTTTGCATCCTTCAAATGAAAAGATGTGTTTTTTAAATATATTTCTTTCATTTTAATTATCGTCCACAGCTTTTAACTTTGAACATTTTTTAGCAGCATATCTCAAGCGGAATAAAAATAATAAAAAGGAAAATAATTCAGTTTCGTTCCGTTACATCGATGATGACTTCAATAGCATTTGCCAATTATATAATTACGTCGTGTTTGCCAAATTCGACAAACATGAAAATATATAACGGATCTTGAGGGAAATTCATTTTGTTACTCATAAATTGTTCGTTTGAAGTAATTTAACTAGTTATTTGATTTTCTTAATATTTTCTTTTCATAAAATAATACCATCGAATCTGCACTAAAGTACTAACTTTTTTCATAGAACGACTAACGAGAATGAAAAATGATGGGATAATCTAATCGAGCATCAAAATTGAACCCCCCTCCCAATAATCGTTACGATTTTGTCTCGATAGGGATGATCGGTAATGAGAAGAATATATTCACCTCGTCACCCCGTTGACACTGGAACTCGAATTTTTTGGGAATCATAAAAGCTGCGTGATGGGACTCGAGGAATCGTTGCTTGTCGGCTCTCGAGTCCAGTGAACCGACGCAAGCGGCCAATTGTTCGGCGCCCGTTTGCAACGAGCGTTGTCTCCCTTCCTCGGCGCTGCAGTGCATCAATAGCGCCCTGGCTATGCAATTGTGAAAACCAAAGTCCATACACTGCAAAAGAAAAAAAAAAATTCATCAAAAAATGGATTAAGTGAATAACATGTGGGACTGTCTGGCTGGTGATAGTCAGTTTTCAAAAATCGTTCTTTTTTTTATTTTCGTACTCCGAAAATTTCGTACTCCAATATTAAAAATGATTTCATAATTTACAAAAGTGGTAGAGCTGCGGTTCTTACGGTGGGGGTAGGTAGAATATTCTTTTCGAAATTTTTTTTTTCGAACCGATAATAACTCGAACCGATAATAATTGGATGTCAATTTTTTGCGCGAAATTAATCGTAATTGCAGTACCTATCGTTGAGCGTAATAATTACATTTTTTTTTATTTGAAAAATTTGAAAGTTTTTTTTTCTTTTGAAAATAACTTCTATTTCTTGAAGCATCTTGGAAGACAATATTTTGGAAACATTTCCATATTTCGAAAAAAAAAGTCAAGTCCACTACGTTTAACAGGAGCGATATTAGTACTGATTGCAAGGGAATTTTCTTTTTTTCATTTCATTCGAATTAAACCATAGATTCGAATCTCACGAGGAAAAGGGATTTTTCGACGTTCCCTTTGACATTTACGTACATACACGTGTACCTTTGTTTTTAAACAAATCCTTGTTAATGTATCCTTTGTTTTTAAACAAAAATTTACTTGAATCTATTTTTCTATAGGTTTTCTGGGCTTTTTGGGTTCAATTGGAAGACATGTTTCTTCATATCTTCCAATGGAGTACAAAAGAAAGTTTAAGTAGATTAAAAAATGTATAGAAAAAAAGTTTATGTTTTTCAACGTTACGGTAGAGTGCCTTCTTGAAAGAATATGTTTTTTTTCGCAGTTCAAGTTCAAATTACGGAAAGAATAAAAAAAACTGTTAACGAATATCACTTACGTCGATAAGATCCGAGAGATCGTCTACGAAGTATTTGTGTATCGTTGTGTTGGATGCTTCCAAGCACAGAATGTATTCGTTTCGAGCTTTCAAAGCTTTCAGCTTTGCCTCTGTGTATTTGCTCTTCCTCTGGAAAAGAAAAGGATTTTCGTGAATAACGATGAGGTACAGTGGTCAAGAAACGTGTTGTGTAATAAGCATTATTGATCAATCGTCCCTTCAGTAACATTTAGAGTCCTAAAATATGTGACAGAATGAAATGGTTGAGGTCCCAAAATGTGTGTTACGAATATGGCTACACGGCTCTTCTCCCCTCCAAATCGTGATCCTAATCAAATTTTTGATTTTACCGCATTTCCATCACGATGCTCGCGTGGTAATACAATATATAATATTTTTTTTAATTTCATAAATTTGCTGAGAAGACAGCCGTTTGTCTATCAATTTGACATTGTCTGGTCAAATTTCATGGAATTCTGAAGAGCCGTTTAGGAAATCCATGAGAAACTATCAGCCTGATTTGTGAACTCTCTCAGTCCACTCCGAATGAATGGAACTCGTCAAAACGCTTAAACATCTCCATACATCTAAAGATTAAGTTTTAGAATGTGGGATCTTATCCAGGGCAGATATTGGACTGAGCGCTCATTAAAATTCGTTCCAAAGCGACCGTGCAACGATAAATGTGCCTAGCTTCAACTCAAGAGCCACTCAAAACCACATTGCTCCGAAATACGCGAAAGATCGAGAAGGTGGATTTTTTGAAACCGCATAGACCGGGCTTTTGACAAATCTAGTCATGAAATTCGTATTAAACGCTATTTCCACAGCAAAATCTCGTTGGATTATTTATTATCTTTTTTTGGGATATAAAATGTCGGGTTTTTGAACGTTCGTTGGTAAAATCAGATAAATTTGATAGATTTATGCATGTGACACTGTATACGTGAAGTTTATTCCGCAATTTGTTGTTCCTCGAAAAAAATATTTCAAAGTCATTTGCACTTTTCTGCACGCATTATTGTTCAATCCATTGGATATTTACGTTGCTAACGTTAATAAACAATGCGTTCTAGATACTTTTTGCTAATAGATATTTTACGAAAATGCTTTTTGTAATTTTACAAAAACACTTCGTACAAACAGAAATTTTACGAAAAAGCTTTTTGAAGTTTTACAAAAACACTATTCATGAACAGATATTTTACGAAAAAGCTTTTTGTCATTTTACAAAAACACATTGTACAAACAGAAATTTTACAAAAAAGCTTTTTGTAATTTTACACAAATACTTTTTACAAACAGATATTTAACAAAAAAAAGGATTTTAGAATTTTTTATTTTTCACGAACAACGGACCTCGAATCATTGTAAATATTGCGAATGAACAACTACCATGAAACTTCACGGTATAATATTTCGAAAACAAAAAACAACAAGCATATGATGGCGTATCTTAATGGCTCATCGTATTCCTCGAATTATCGGAAAGGCCGAAATGCTTGAATACTTTTTTTTCCCATATTCGATGGACATTCTGTAGGGTAAAGTGCACAGTCTTCTTTTCGCAGCCGGGCGAAGCAAGAAAAATAAGAAGCTTGAAAGAAGACCGTAAGATCTCCGACCGTAAGAGTTCCAGCACGTGTGTTAATCTTTCGTCCCTCGGTTGTATCTCGTTGAGGCCACTAAGCACCGGCATATGTATCCCGGCCTTCTTAAGCGTAGCGCACTCCGTTCGTGGATCTTGCTCTTCGAAGCTTTATTTTTCTACGTCGATTCGGTAGCGAAGAAGAGAGGCATAAAAAGCGTAAGAATCACCCGTTGGTTGCTCGAAAAGCCCTGAGCGATTTGTTCCGCGGTGACGAGCGAGAACGAAAGTAGCCCAGATGATGAGGAAGAAGTGAAAAGTTTTTTAAAAACGACGCAATCGACCGAAATACGCGTTGGGAGTTTTCGTTGCTTTCGTTGATACGACGGTCGAAGTGGCATTCGAGATATCTCATGAACGAAAATCTTGCACTCTCGAATTATTGCAGTTTCGAAACGAAGCTTCAGCGATTGAGGAATCGCTTCAGGAATCTACTTTCTGGTCAATTAGATCAAGAAAAAATCGGCCAAGTGCGAGTCGGACTCGCCCATCGAAGGTTTCGTACAAATTTGTAGGGACATATTAGAAATAGTTCAGGAATCCAATCTCGCAGTTTTTTCCGAGTTTTTTTGAAGATTTCATTACAAATGTATAGTTTTGAAATTTTTCCCTATACTTGTAGTATAAGACGTTATTACTTGCCAAATTTCATGAGGTTGAAGTTCGCAACGTTGCGAGGCAACGAAAATAATTATTTTTTAATTTCTCTATTTTTTATTGAATATAATCGTTATTAAAATACCTCAATTATTATACAAATCTTTATTGTGATAACATAGAATTCAAATAGAAAAAAAAATATATCGCCAAATAATAGATTTAAGGAAATAAAAAAATGAGAAAATAAATTTCGTTTTCATAGTTTCAGGTCAAAGGAAAATACCCTATAAATTTTGATTCCCTTGAGAGTTGAAATATACGTTTTTCTGCGGCATAAACAGCCGCATCTTCTTTTTACATTAACTTAGAAGTTTGATTTTTTCAGAGCTTTAAGGGACTGTAGACCTGAGTATATGGTTTTTATTTCAACTCGACATCTCCACACGTTGCCGAGATAAAGGGTCTTGACCGACAGACGGATGGATGGACAACAAAGTGATCCCACAAGGGTTTCGTTTTTTCCTTTTGAGGTACGGAACCCTAATAAACACGATCTCGATGGGTGCCGTAAAATGTGTGTGAAAGAAAGATTGTACATTGATATACGTACGAGATTCAAAAATCTGAGAAATCACAAAATACACAAATAGTAATGCAATATTTTTAAAATCGAAAAGAAATTTCGAAACTCGACGAAAAAATGACGTAGAAACGATGAGATTGAAGTTCGGAATGTTGCAGCGCAACAAAAAAGATTATTTTTCAATTTCTCTATTTTTTTGTTCACCGAAATTCTGAGTGAAATACCTCAATAATAATTATTATTTTTATTGTGACAATTTGGAATTCAAATGTGAGGAAATATATTTCGCCAAATGATGGAACTAAGGAGATAAAAAGATGAGAAAAGAAATTCCATTGCGTCGCGACGATGCGAACTTCGAGTCCATTTGAAACGTGCATTGACGTATCGACGTTAAAATCTTTTTTTTCTTCCACTATTTCTTCGCATTGGTGATGGGGTGCGGCTGAGTAGGAAATCCGAACTTTGACCAGAAGGCTCAAAATTCCGAATTTTAATAGTCCGAAACTACAAATTTCGTAAATGTTTAAGAAATCTGTTTGGGTTTGTTTGGGTTCGTTAGTTTTATTTTGAACAAACCCAAAAATTTACAAAATTTGTAGTTTCGATATATTCAAATTCGGAATTTTGAGCCTTCTGGTCATTCGAAGTTCGGATTTCCTACCCGAGCCTGATGGAAAACGCAAGCATTTTTCAAGGATTCTCACTGAGCAATAAAAATCTGTGATAATTTCGAACCACGTTGAACAATTAAGGATTGGAATTTTCATTGCGTCCCAACCATGCAGACTTCAATCCTACGAGAAATACACAATTAACAAGATAGCGATCCGTCATCGGGTAAGCGAGCGTTGAGTTCGTTCGTTTTACGTATCTCGATTGGCACCCTCATCGTGAATCTCTCGCGTCATGGATAAAAGCACCATTATCGTTGCTGGAGTGAGGAATGAAAAATGAAGCGTTGCAGAGAGATTCGTGCCGGGGCATTGACGATTCTAACATTCTCCATTGTGATTCAATTCTATTCTCGAATATACGGATAGGTTTATTCTACAGGTTGCGTCACTCTCACGCTCTTTTCTCGGCTTGCCTCCTAGCCACCCCCATTTACTCGTCATCTTTGTCTCGCTTGTGTACTGCAATATCTAGGGAACGGACGAGCAAGAAGGACATGTTAATTTAAAAAATGAGAAAAAAATATTTATCAAAATCATACTTGTAATTGACTATTCTGGTTACAATCTTTGGTAACTAAATTACGATTAGAAACTTAAAAAAATTAAAAAAAAATTTCTTCTTTACTTTAATACCCTTTTCTTAAAATTTGGCCCATTATCCATTTTGCCCACCCATAGCGGGCAAAATGAATACCCTAAATTTAAAATAAAAAAATGAATGACCTAAATTTTAAATAAAAACCGTGAGACGAAAACTTAAGACGACTATGTTATTTGCACGTCAAATTACAACAAACTAATTTTAAAATAGTAGGACAGGGATAGCCCTAAACACAATAAAACAAACTGATTGTAGTTACGGCTGTTTTATCACAATTTTTTAACGAAAATTCTTTCCGTGCTCGTAAAAACTTGTTTATTAGTTGCGCAGTCACCGCGTGCACTGTCCCGTAGCCGCCTATGTTTGACGCGTCTAGTACAACAATACCTATCTCTTTCTATCAATCATGCGGTGAACTAGAGTAGGTATTCTTTATGCCCGTCCGTCCCCTACTATCACCGATAATACCTTCGAGGGGTCGGGTCCCAAACAAAATCAAACAAACGCGAACTTCAAATGGCCAAAACGCTAAAAATTCCGAATTCGAATATAACAAAACTACAAATTTCGTAAATTTTTGGGTTTGTTTGGGTTTGTTTAAAATCAAGGGTTTAAAATCAAACTAACGAACCCAAACAAACGCGAACTTCAAATGACCAGAATGCTCAAAATTCCGAATTTGAATATAACGAAACTACAAATTTCGTAAATTTTTGGGTTTTTTTGGGTTTGTTTAAAACGAAGGGTTTAAAATCAAACTAACGAACCCAAACAAACCCAAACAAACGCGAACTTCAAATGACCAGAATGCTCAAAATTCCGAATTTGAATATACCGAAACTACAAAGTTCGTAAATTTTTGGGTTTGTTTGGGTTTCTTTAAAATCAAGGCTTTAAAATCAAACGAACCCAAACAAACCCAAACAAATTTCGTAAATCTTTACGAAATTAGTAGTTTCGGGCTATTTAAATTCAAAATTTTGAGCCTTCTGGTCAATCGAAGTTCGGATTTCCTACTCAGCCCCACCTTCGAGGCTTCAAATATCTTGCGTGAATTCGTCTCGTGTCGAATTACCGGAGGAATATGTGGAAGGAGCTAGGCCTCTCGTTAGCGAAACGCGAAAGCCTTTGAGCGATATACATATGTATACATATGTGTGTCGTTCCATCTGTAATCCGACCGAAGAGGAGTAATTTCCATTCCAGCGTCTTTGACGGATTGAGCCTGACAGATTTGTCTCTCCGTCGGAATATACGGTCGCAGGACTTGCGAAGAACATTACTGCAATCATTGGAAAACCCGAAGCTCCGTGAGTGATTCGCCTATCGGATCGTAAATACGACCATTGCGAGAATCCGAATTATTGATTGGAGAGGTTCGAGCTGTACAGTCGAGTCAACGTACCCGGTATTAAGATCCAAATAAATTCTAGTGAACTCGTTTACTAATTAGGTGTAGTAAAAAGAAATCCATGATTTTTCCAACAGATGGCTTTCATTATCCGTATCTCGCGATGTACAAGTCCAATCGGGTTACACTACATGGAGCTACAAAGATGATATTTCGTACTGAACAAACTTTTCCGACAGTATTGCGATTGGTTGACTCATTTTGTGATTGGATGGATCCAGAAAATAATGGATTTCTTTTTACTACGTATAATACTATCGTAAGTTCCGGTCACCACGAATCTCGGTGTATTTGGAGTGTCGGCATGAACGATCGTCGAATGCTCTCACGAAACGGAATTCATTCGTAATCATCAACGTCGACGAATAATTAAGAAACATATTTTTATATTTTCTGCTATTCATTCTTGACGGTTACGTAAAAACATGCGAGTGAAGGAGACCAAAGTTTCACCGTGACTTTCGTGACTTTTATTCAAACTGTGGATCTCCAAGAGGATCCATATTTAATCCGTAATAGTCACCCGGGGTCCGGTGTACCCCAGGCAAATTTTATAGGGACGTATAATTGAGAATCGAACTTGTGTTGTAGGAAATAGTGCTGTTCATGAAAATTATATTTTTTCTTGAAAATATACCATTTCAAGAGTAACATAACGTAGGTTTTTTTGCCATATCGTAAAAATCAAAAAGTATATGAATTTTTTAATGAAAATTGAGGTTTTTTGTTATTTTTTTTTATTGTTTGTTCGCCATATTAAAATTTTTAAACGAAGGAAAAAACGATTGTATTACTTGAAAAACATATGAAATAGAATACTCGTGTAAGATTTGCGTCAATAAATCAAGTAGAACGCAAATAAAAACAAGTTTTCGGCGTGGGGTCTATTATACCCCATGTGACCATTACGGTTTAACGGCATTGATTAATTTTTTTTTGAAAAGTGCAAAAACGCTAGTGACGTGACTGTACAGATGTTTCGTGGTCGGGTCTTCGGGAGGAAAATCCCGGGGATCCGAACGGAGAGGACCTCGTGCTTTTCCGTTAAAATTCCGTTTTCCGTCGAACGAAAACGGAGATGTTGGAAACCTGCGCACAAGGTTGACGCTCCATTCGGAGTCGGGAGGGTTTGTCGATATTCCGGGTATTACTACGAGGATAAACGAGCGGAGCCGAATGCAAGCCGCAGTTGTCGATATATAGTTTAAACACACGGTTACGTCAAACCCGGCTTTATTGGTGGAGAGGAGGGAGAAAGGTGGGTGGATGGGCAAGGCCACGTGAATTTTGACACTGTGGATGGAAGTCCTGGGTTGGAGAGGAAGTAATCGATATCGCATCAGGCCCGAGGGCTCGACCTTCTCCAGGGTCAAGGGCCACAACGTCCCGAGCGTTCTATAGTCCATTCGGGCTACCAACGGAGCGTAGACTCGTTAACTTGACTTTTCCAAGCTTATCTAGCCACCGTCGAGTATCTTTCGTCAAGTACCCCTGGTTTCGTATTTCCTACCACGAATCCTAATACTCTTTCTCGTTTCGTGCTTCGTCGACGTTTTTTTTTTTTTCGAGATCTCGCAGACCTCTTTTGAATGAATCGAAAAACAGGATTAGCGTCCTCCAACCGACAATTTCTTTCTCCCTTCCCTCAACGCGACTCCAAGTATGAAAAAAAGAAATACATCTCGCTAGACATTCCTCTAGACTGAAATCTTTGCTGTCGGAGTTCGATAAATATTCCTGTTCCCTGTCTTTCAGCTGTCTGCTTTTGATACCCATTGAACACATTTTCCATACTGAAACGGTCGTACTTCCGGTATAAACGTTAACGACTCAAGGAGGTCCTCTAGTTTCTTGGGTCGAAAAAATCGATTTTATTTTATAAATCACATCTACAACGTGTTTAGAAAATTTGGGGGAAAGGATTTTTTGATATTCGAAGATGTTCACAAGTTACGACCCTGGAACGCAGCAGGTATATGGTTAGTATGAATCACATGCGCGAACTTGCAAACGCGTTTTTCTCGAAACACCATTGTTCGAAACGGTGACCGCGATATTTCAGAAACTAGTGCACCGATCTTGTTCAAATTTATTCAGCATCTTTAATATGTTATAAGGCAGCGATTGAACTAGGATTATTATGATTGCTTCGATAGTTTTTTTTCTACGAGCGAAAAACTTCAGAAAAAATGAGTAAAAAATAGAATATAATTTTCAAAAGTGTATGAAAAAGTAAATTTTTGTAATTTAGAATTCACTCTAGTTCAATCGCTAGTTTTAAAGATGAAGATTAAAATGTCGTTTGGTTTTTTTATTTTAGATAAGCAGAACAGCCGCAATCCTGGTCACCGTCAAGCACCTCTTTTACTTGATGTCTTCCTGTCGGCCACTATAACTTTTATTCTATTATATATTTTGACTTGAACATTTTTTTAAAGCTTATTTAAATGTTAATAAAGATTATGCAAAATTAATGAGATTGATTATTTCGATGGTTTGCCCGTAAAAAATTATTGAAAAAGCCGTAAAAAAAAACAGCCGAGAAACTAGAGGACCGCCTTAAGCAGCAATGGAGATTGTTTCGAATGGCTTGTTCAATATCTATGACTTTTCATTCATTTCGATCGGAATTCAATTCAACCAATCATAAATTTTCAATTATGATTATGTCTTCAACATTTATCCGATTACGATCGAAAGTAATGACGTATTCGATCGATTACGATCGAAAGTAACGACGTATTAAAAAAAAAAGGAACACATACTTCAAGCTCGAACAATATTAAGATTGGCAAATCCCGACTCGATAAATTTTTGTTTTCCGGTCGTGAAAATACTCTTTGTTTACCTGGCGCTGCGCCAACGGTTCGCGAACGGAAAAAAAAAACTGACAGATGCTCCACCCTGGGTTACTTTCAAGTCCGTTAAGATATTCATCGTAGATACGTGTGTGTGTTTCTGTGTACGTTTTTTTTTTTTGGTTTAATTCTTTGCGACCGGAACGCCCCTACGAACCTTGTTGACTTCCTTCTCAATTAGCTTGTACTTCTTGCTTCTGGCGAGTTTTTCCGGTGGGGCGTTGGTGACCTCAAGTTTGCTCCTCTGTTGCTCGGCGACCCGAAGCTTCGTTTCTGCTTGCCGTGACTCAGCCTGATACGCCTGATAGGTCTTCATTGTCGTATGAAGTTCGTGCAGAACACGCAAAATCTCCTCGTGGGTCTCGTAACCGATCTCGCGACACTGGAAAACGAAACATTGATTGACATCGTCACTGATCACTTTCACGACTCGAAGGAAATTTTGGATTTTTCGTGATGCTCTTTTAAGGATTGAAATTGAAGGGTAATAGCTACTGTGATGTAAAGCCAATAAACAGTCGTCATAAAGCATCAAACGTTGGAATTTCATTTGTAAAAGATCGTTCGCAAAGAAAAGTTACGAATTTTAGCTCGAAAAGCCCGATGACAAAGATCAATTAGTATTAGGTTGGTGGATAAGGTCGTTTTATATTTTTTATATTTTTGTTTGATTTATATTTTTTGTTTTGTTTCACAACGATTTTTTTTTGCTGTTTGACAAAGTGTTAATATTCCGAAAGAGCTCTTTTTGCTCTACAAAACTGTGCTAATCGTTTCCTCGAGTAATACGATTTTTTATTACCTCTGAGGTTATTAAAAATATAAGGATTAGGAAATGGAATATTTGAAGCAACATTTTCTGCTTTTTTGCGATTTTCATCGAGGCGAAAAAGCTGCTGAAGAAGCTCGGGACATTTGCAACGTTGAAAATGTTGCTTTTTATCTTCTGAATATTGAATATCCTTTTATCCTTTATTTAACCCGTAATGGTCATACCTCCTATACTACACGTAACGGTCACATGGGGTACAGTGGACCCCACGTCGAAAACTTGTTGCTATTTGCGTTCTACTTGATTTATCGACGCAAATCTTACACCAGTATTCCATTTCATATGTTTTTCAAGTAATACAATCGTTTTTTCTTTCGTTTAAAAATTTTAATATGGCGAAAAAACGATCAGAAAAAAAATAACAAAAAACCCCATTTTCCATTGAAAAATTCATGTACATTTTTATTTTTACGATATGGCAAAAAAACCTACGTTATGTTACTCTTGAAATAGTATATTTTCAAAAAAAAATATAATTTGCATGAACAGCACTATTTGGTACCTGCAAGACAACTAACGATATTTCGACCATTGCTACCGATTAAACAGTGTTGGAGTAGGTTCAGACAACAACACGTGACAACACAAGTTCGATTCTCAATTATATATTCCTACAAAATTTGCTTGGGGTACACTGGACCCCGGGTGACCATTAAGGGTTAATTTTGTCTTCTGGATATTCTCCACGTCTGTCTGAAAAGTTCGTTATCTTTCTTTTCTTTTTTTTTTGTTTTGATATCAGTTTGAGGAAGTTTACGATTTGACGACGTTAATGCTTTCGCAACGCGATTCGTAAATGAACGAGGAGTCGCGAGGTAGTGGGAATATGCTTTAGGATTGTAGTTACTCGTCTGTAAATGCGTTGCACGTCTTCCATGACCTGATTGAGGCGACCCACGAGATGAGTACTGTAGACTTCCGAGAGTGCGGCGTGATCTCGGCTCAGTGACTTTGTCTCGTTTACCAATTGCTGCCAGCACGCGTAACTCGAGAAAAGGGGCCACTGCTCTCTTCTGCGAAACAAGAGAAGAAACGGAAAAAAAATTAAAAAAAAAAACTATAAAATTGGAAAATAACGGGGAAGAGGGGTTAACGAACCGTGACTGCACGGTTAAGACTTTTATCGGATTAACTCGATACAACGTAATTTGCGCTTCAATTTGCGAACTAACCGTTCCAAGTCACAGTTAATTGCCCCAATAATTCTTGTCTAATAGACGAGCTTGTTGCGTATGGGGTCTTTATGCCCCATAAGGCTCGCTGTTTTTACGCGATGAAGCTTATGCGCCTTCTTTTTTTTTTCTCTCTTTTAAGCCTTCTCGTCGTTACTTTAACGAGTCGAAGCTTTCAGCCGTTATTTGAGAAGTTGAACTACTAGATTCCTCGGTTTATTGATACTTAAATGTGACTCGAAAAATCATTCATTCTTATTCTAACAAGTTGTCCAAAATCAAATGCTCGTCGTAAATTTAATATGTTATAAGCCAGCGATTAAACTAGGATTATTATGATTGCTTCGATAGTTTTTTTTCTACGAGGAAAACATTTAAGAAAAAATGAGTGATGATAGAATGTAATTTTCAAAAGTGTGTAAACAAGTCAGTTTTTGTAATTTAGAATTCACTCTAGTTCAATGGCTAGTCTTCAATGTGAAGATTAAAATGCCGTTTGGTTTTTTGATTTGAGATAAGCAGAACAGCCGCAATCTTGGTCACCGTTAAGCACCTCTTTTACTTGATGTCTTCCTGTCGGCCACTATAACTTTTATTCTATTGTATATTTTGACTTCGAAAAATTTGTAAAGCTTATTTAAATCTTAATAAAGATTATGCAAAAACAATAAGTTTGATTATTTCGATGGTTTGCACGTAAAAAATTATTGAAAAAGCCGTAAAAAAAGCAGCCGAGAAACTAGAGGACTGCCTTAAACGTCTTCACCATCGAAATGAAGTTAACATTCCACCATTAATCATTCAAAATTAATTCCTTTTTTATAATTTGTTAGACTTTTCATACGAATATACGAAACGTAGAAAACGAGAATTTCGCCAATATATATATATATTTCTTCTTTCGTTCATCAAATTGACGTTGATTATGTAAAAGGGACAAGAGAGTACTCGAAGTTACGTTACATCGAAGATTCGTAAAAAGGAGTGAGAAAAGAAAAAATTACTTTTGCTTTTGTTCTTTGTGTCTGAGTTGTATGCTCCGGGCCATTTTGTCGAGTGACTTGCTGTAATCGAGTTCGAGCTCGGCCCTTCGCCGGAAGAAATCCTGGAGCTCGGCGACCAGGGCGACCTGGGACTCCATGCGGACGTCCAGACATCTCAGCTGCTCGTTCAATTGCAGCCGTATATCTGCAAGCAGAAAAAGAGGAGAGGCAAAAAAGACATTAAAATTGATTCAATGCACTCGGAAGCTATGAATGAATCATAAATATACATATATATGGGGCATTCCATGCCGATTCGACGTGGGTTTGACACGTCGCTTCTCCGATTCGACCCGCGATTTTTTATATTATTGTACTATCTCTAAAAGGCACTCGAGAATTTTTTGAGATTTTTTAGGAAGGATTTGACTCCACAATATTTTTCATAAACAAAAAATTAACGCTCAAATTTAAAAACCGGAAAAAAACACAAAAATCCTGGGTCACATATCAAACATTGCGAGCATTGAAAAAAAGTGGACGCACGCTTTGTTTGGCCTACAACGCGCTTTTTTCGAAAAAAAAATGAAAAAAAAAAATGAAATAGGAAAAATGAAAAAAAGTTACAGAGGAAAAAAATTACATGACATCATGTAGTAGAATTGACCAGAATTTTTTCAGATTTTTTTAGAATTATTGTGTTTTGTGGGCTATTGATTTCGTTGAAATGAATTTTTGTTAGCGAAATGATTTTTGTGATTTTTTCCGATTTTTACATTTGGGCGTTAATTTTCGTTTATAAAAAATGTTGTGGAGTCATATCGTTCCGAAAAAGTCTGACAAAATTCTCGAGTGCCTTTAAGAGATAGTACAATAGTATAAAAAATTGCGGGTCAAATCGGAGAAGTGACGTAGCAAACCCAGGTCGAATCGGCATGGAATGCTCCATATATAACAATCATCGATCTACGTGACTATCAATTTTCACCAGCCGCGATTTACTGTGTATGCATCTGAAAAAAAAACATGGAACCACGTGGCTTTATGCATCGAACAATAACTGGAAAAATATGACGACTGCAAATATCCCCTCGGAGTTTCTTCTATGAAGCTTCAATGGATTTTTTCGCGGACAGATGGTCAGCGACAGACAATGAGCGGAAAGAGAGGAACCGACTATAATACTCTTCGCTTTTTTATATAAATAGGGTGTCTGAAAAAAATCAACGATGAAATTGGAGGTTTTGAGAGGTCGGCTCATCAGATCCAGAACAACCAAATACAACGGTAAAAGTGTCATAGTGGTTAGGATAGTCGTACTTTCCGAAAATCGTTGTTTTTTGAGAGATTAAAAAAAGTTGTACTTTTTGAAAATCATTGTTTTTTGAGACGTTTCAAAAAGTCGTACTTTTTGAAAATCATTGTTTTTTGAGATGTTTCAAAAAGTCGTACTTTTTGAAAATCGTTGTTTTTTTAGACGTTTCAAAAAGTCGTACTTTTTGAAAATCGTTGTTTTTTTAGACGTTTCAAAAAGTCGTACTTTTTGAAAATCGTTGTTTTTTTGAGACATTTCAAAACGTCGTATTTTTTTTAAATGGGTGTATTTTTTGAGACATTTCAAAAAGTCGTACTTTTTGAAAATCGGTGTATTTTTTGAGACATTTCAAAAAGTCATACTTTTTGAAAATCGTTGTTTTTTGAGACATTTTAAAAAGTCATGCTTTTTGAAAATCAGTGTTCTTTTTGAGATAATCGTACATAAAAATCTCTTATTCAAGACTACGTTTTACACGCAACAGCTAGGTATGCAAATAATGTATATTTCATTTCTGGATATCGTTCAAAGACCGTGAGATCAATAACAACCAACCAAGGAACCGATAACTAATCAATTTAGGTTAGAAAAAACTAAAACTGTTTATTTGAGATGGACTTGAAGTTCGCATCGTTGGGACGCAAAGAAATTTCTTTTCTCATTTTTTCATTTCGTCAGATCCATTATTTGGCGGAAAATTTTTCTCAGATTTGAATTCAAGTTTATCGCAATAAAGATTTGTATAATTATTGAGGTATTTTACTCACGATTTCAGTGAGAACAAAAAAGAGAAATTTGAAAATGATAATTATATGCTTGCTTCGTTTTCATGATTACATGTAGTAGCGTTAGTTACTACCAGAGTCATCACACCTTCGGAGTAAAAACTTCGTGTGTAGTGCGT
>JAPYZJ010005668.1:0-11213 GCA_030522765.1 Ophioninae sp. B BG-2022a
TTACGAAAGTGAAGAATAGCGCAGCTCGGTGTACGGCTTGTGTCCCGTATTCGTTCAAGCTTTGGATAGTTACGGATGGCTGATGGAGAAGGTCGCTGTATTGCAGACTGTAGCTATCGCATGATACTACAGTGTTAGCGTTTCCTTCTGCCTCACCTCTGAGATAAGCGTCAATGATGTTGAGACGTTTTCGAAAATCCAGCCATGACGGGGCGTTTACCGTTACCCAACCATCGCTGTCACACATGAAACGGATAATGGGCCGTAATTGACTAAAATCCATGACTTCAATGCCCAGCCACAGACTTTTTATCGAGCAAGTGTTAAGGCTGTAGAATGTTGGCAGCAGTAACGGCTGTAGCTTGAAGACACGTTTATTGTAAGTTGCGGTCATCGTGGCCTCTGGAGATAGACTGAATTCCCTGGTTTGGGGAGCAGCAAGAGCCGTATTATCCTTGGGCCGGTTGGAACTCCACACTGTTAAACTCGTCCCCGAGGAATTCCATGAGGAGATTATTGTCATGAGCCGCGGTTACCGTTTGCCTGAAGAGCGTCTTGTTATCCAGAATTTTGGCAAATCTTGAGGGTAGAAAGCAGGTAAACTTTTCGTTGACGTCAACGATGATTCGCGGGCCGTAGCGCGTCTTAACAACACGTTAATCGGTGATTCCAGAGTCGATTTTCAGCGACAGCTTCGATAGTTTTTTCGTCGGCAAGAAGCCCGCCATTTTCCCGATCTTTTTGATTTGCGAAAAGTGCATCGTTGAAGTTGATTTTACCAATTTCACGCGTAAGAGCCTGTATCACTGCTCGTCTCTCGATGACTGACCAAAGAATGGCAATATTTTGCAAAAATGCCTCTAGACGTTCTTTCAACTCGCGCTCTTTTTGCACGCGCATCTACTCCTGATTCTACTCGACGGCAATTAACGATGTAGAGTGAACGTTGCACCACCGCTGATAACAGATAAGACCATACCGATGACACTCCCACCACTGGAGGCCGCGTGCCCCCACCACCAACTCCGCCAATGCGCTACAGATCGTAGAATACAAAGCGTCTGATGTCGCCAGGCGGACCCAAAAATGCTGACGATTACTGTTCCTACGTGCAGGTGAATGAGGCTCAACACACATGACCAAAATTTTTTTCTGCTGTACTAGATTGCGAGTACAGTAGCTCTGTACACAATGAAAATTTTTCGATTGAAGTAGCTGCTGCTGCTCTTGCCACTCTCTATGGCTGAATTTTTACTGGGCATACTTTTATCGTTCTTGCGGGTAAACGTCTTGTGACAATAGTCACTAACTATTTTGTCGTTGCGATATCAATTACTTGGAAATACACTTCTAAACTTATGCATACCGAAGCCAGAACACATATAATGAAGAAACATAACGAAACTGTCCGCAACATTGCGAATCCGCAGATCGAAGTTGATCAGTGCTGAATTGGAAGAGTTTATAGTTTCACCGGAGTCGATGGAGAGATTGTGAGATGATTGGAGGTAGTCCCTATCTGTCGAAGTACCATCCCCGTCCGTCTCGATCGACGTGCATGGCGACCCAATGGGTTCCGGGCTGTTTATGCCCATCGGCGTTTGCGACAATAGCTGTCGGCTTTTGCCAGACTTTTGGAATACGGTCTGCGGGATATACGGTAACCATGTGATTCTTTATATTATGTAGGCGGTCGAGAATTTCGAGACTGTTCATAACAGGATAAAATGGGCGATAATGTTGTTGTTACTGTGATCCTATACTCCCATAACAATTGGCGGTATTCACGGTATTACGGCGGTATTACACGGTGGCATTACGCGACGAGAATTAAAACGCTCCTCTGCCAAAGTAGAGGAGCGTTTTCATTCTCGTCGCATAATCTACAGCGCATTTATAGGGACAATTCTTATGCGTCACAACGTGATACAAGCATAGTGTACCAGCCACCGGAAGATGTTGAAATGAGATATTATCCACGTCCTCCTCCAAATTTATAATTTATAAGCCGGTGAGGTTTGTCAAACAGGATGCTTTAGCGGCCCCTCTTACAAACACAGGCGTAGATTCGGCCGTGATAGTCCGCAATATTCTCTCAACATGCCGTAAGGATGTATAAGCCTCGGACCATCTTATGCCGTGATGATTTTGCGTCACCCATTCGTTTATTTTTTTCACATCACTCGGCAATTGCCTGTATGCGTGCCGTGAGGCTACTTTCCAGTGATCACACCATGACGAAACGACCGACACAACTGCCACTTCTTTCGGTATGAAGTTCCAATGCTTGTCCGTCAAGCCTTGTATGGCAATGGCGACACTCATGATGATGATTCTGCTGTGACTGCTCGGGACATACTGAGAGTTTACCCGCTGAAATCTATAATAACTTGACGGGTGGCGTCAACCTCCACCGTGTCGTCATACTTTGCATACACGACACAATTTACCGTTGAGGTTAGAGCCTCACCAAAGCGTACTTCTACCCTGACGCTACTTTGTCTCACCAAATTCCAATGAGTGTTACTGTTAGCCGAGAGATCTGGCGTAAGATCAAACGCAAAAAGACAAAATCCTTAGGGATATGCTCAGCGTGTTATTGAACTACCCAGATTGATTAAGTGAATGCCTGTACCTAAGAATAATGTATGATACGCGTCCACATACAGGCCTGCATCGTCAAAGTTTGGCTGTAGAGCTTTCGATGGTATTTGCACACCGTCAGTGTATTAAGCTAAATAATTTATTTTTTAATTTTGGAAGTCAAACATTCAGAGACCGATTTCCGTTGAACGCTTTATTGTCAACAAAGCCGAAAATTATGCGCTTTGGTAGCTGGCCTAAAATGACATTGTCCAGAGTATCGCCGTGTACCCCCGCGTGCATTGATATAGACTTAATCTCGACAGGCGTTAACGGGTATTTTGCTGTAGGTTTTGGTAATGCTCGCGCGTGAGCTAAAAGTATGCCCGGGGAGATTTTCGCGCGGCGTACCAGAAGCGACGCCTCAGTAATGTGCATACTGAAATCTTTTGCAGAATTCATCAGACAGAACGCATCGCTGGTGCGTACAAGCCGTAATCGCATCTCCACACCATTTATGAGGAACCGTTCTTGATTGAAAATGTCACAATAGAGATAGCCTCGCAGATCGATTTCATTGCGCTCACTGAGGATATTTCGACCATTAGCAACACCTACATGAGCATTCGCTATATCGTCGATTTTTCCAGCTGTATCACCGTACTACAGGCAGCTTGTGAGATGGGAGCTTTTAGCACCGTAATTCATGTCATGTCAATGTCCGTAAATTCATGTCATGTCAATGTCCGTAATTCAATAAGTTTTCACTGTATGCCCTATAGGAGTAGGCGTTATTGGGCGGAGATACAAGCTTCTGATTGAGAAATACATCGACCGGATTAAACAGCGAATGGAGTAAATTAATGACCCACTTTAACAGATAGGTGGAGTTTTGCGGCGTTTGAACATATCCGGACAAGTATACTTAGCATGGTGTGTGCAAGATCGATGTATTCGTCATCCTGGCCAGGGCCCACAAATTGTATCGGTGAATCATCCGTCAGAGATGAGATCGGCTTGTAGTTCACCCATTGCGGTCCCTCGATGGTTGTTTGAGTCGGCGGTAGAGAAAATAGCTCCAACTCAGACTTTAAGCACTCACACGAATGGGCATGTAAAAACGCCATTTTTTTGTTACGAGAAGATATCTGATACGGTACTGGCTCGTGTCGCCTTCTCTTTATTATTCTTCGACGACCCTGCTTTCTTCTTAACTGTTCTTTCCACGACTGCTCTGCTCTTACGCTTAACACAATCTGCACGTTTTTCCCTCAAAGCAGAGGTTTTCTTTTTCGGTTTGATCCTGCGCGTGCCGTAGCTACCGAGTGAATGCACAAGTTAGGGAATTTTTGAAGGTTTACACCCCGACCCCTGCATAAGATTTTTGAGTTTTTCTTCGGCTTTGCACTTCAAATTCACTCCCGTTTCGCGCAAACGCGATTTGAAAGCCTCCTTAGGCTGAATCCCAGCGTCCATTATATCGCTCGCCATATTGAGGCCGGACCGGATACCCTCTTGGCCTGCGGCATGCGCCGCCTGCTTTAAGAGAGGTGAAATACGCCTGAATAGGCCACCGAGAAAACTACCGATGCCGTGACCCCTCTGATTTGGTGGTCGTATGTAAACCTTACTAATTCCGCCGTATCCTGTTCTCCCGCCATCACTCTGCGTGTCAAAGTAGACATCATAGTAATCAATGGCTCTCTCTTTACTACAGCTAAGCTAGACGCTTCAAATGAAGTGTTACGGTTAGCGGTCCACCCTCGAATGGGATTGGTTTTCCGTATTCATCTCTTATATCGATATCTATCGTTTGAAAGCTGGTACGTAGAAGAGGTATGTAGCGATGTGGAGAAAAACTTTTGATTTTCACAGAACCGTCATTACAATTGTTATCGACGTCGGAGGGAACGCCACGTAGCAATGGTGCAGGTACACTCCCTTCATTATAAGCGTGGACCTGGCTGAATAAGCGCTGACTTCACAGTGCGGTAATATTACGACCGCGTGAAATCAACGCCTTCTGCCGATTTTCTTATGATTGACGTTTCAGACTGATGTGTCACGAGTCATTTGGAGCTCGTGAGGCTATGTCATCATCTCTGCTGACATAGCCTCGTGGAAAAAACGTCAGTGCTGTGACGCGATAACTGCAGCGTGAAGGCAGGCATCCAAAAATTTAAAAAGATTAGAGATAACAATGCGGAATTAAAAAGAAATATATCGACGTGTCGATATACCGACGAGAGCATTATTCCAAAAACGGAATTAAAATCGATATCGGGGATTGTTTGCAGGACTCGATTAGACATTCCTGATATGACCGCCCTGAGATCATCGCCGAGTTTATCACACTTCCGGTCACGATGCACCGAGAAGTGTGACGATGGTCGGAAACCCTGACAAGAGCATTATTTCAGGAACGGAGATAAAATCAATGCCGGGGTATGATTTTGAGGAGTCGTTTAAACATTCCTAACATGATGGGACCGAGATCATCTCCGGTTTGGTCTCATTTTCGGTAATGTTGCACCGAGAATCTGACGCTAGTCGGAAACCGCGACAGGAGCATTATTTCAGAAACGGAGATAAAATCGACGACCGGGAATGTATTGGAGGAGTCGATTGGACATTCCTAAAGTGACGAGCCCGAGATCATCTCAGATTTTATCTCAGTTCCGACCACGTTGTTAGAAAAAAAAGGTAAATACAAATATTGTAGTGATTCGGGGGACTTGTTTGGGCATGCCTCATATTACAGAAGAGAGTTCGTCTCTACTTTTACCTTACTTTCTTTCACATCGCATCGAATACAAAGACGACGCTTTGAGGATGATAACGGGCACATTTGTTAATAAAAAAAGGTAAAACCAAATACTGTAATAATTCTGGGGGACTGGATTGGGCATGCCGGATATGACGGAAAAGAGTTATCTGCTTTTACCTGTATTTCTGTCTTAATACATCGAATGCAATGACGAAGCTTGAAGGATGATTACGGGCGCATTTGTTGATAAAAAAGGTAAAAGCAAATATCGTAATGATTCTGGGGGACTCCATTGGGCATGCCGGATATGATGGAAGAGAGTTCTCGGCATTATCTTACTTTCTTTTCCATCGCATCGAATACAATGTCGCCGCTTTGAGGATGTTTACGGGAGCATTTGTTAATAAGAAAAGGTAAAAGGAACTATTGTAATGATTCTGGGGGGACACGATTGGCCATTCCGGATATAAATGCATTGAATTCTTCTCTGCTTTTACCTTCATTTCTGTTTTATCGCATCGAATACAATGCCGACGCTTGGAGGTTGATTACGGCGCATTTGTTGATAACAAAATGTGAAAGCGAATATTGTAATGATTCTGGGGGACTCGATTGGGCATGCCGGATATGACGACAGATTGTTCTTTTCTGTTTTCACCGTTAATTCTGTCTCGCCCCATCCAATACAATGACGATGTTTTGAAGATGATTACGCGCATTTGTTTATATAAAAAAGTAGAACCAAATATTGTAAAGTTTCTGGGGCCTGCGATTAGACATGTCTGATATGACGGAAGAGAGTTCTTCTCTGCTGTTACCTTACTTTCTTTCACATCGCATCGAATTCAATGACGACGGGTTGAAGATGGTTACGGGCGCATTTTTTAATGAAAAAAGGTACAAGCAAATATTGCAATGGTTCTGGGACACTCGATTGGGCATGCCGGATATGACTGAAGAGAGTTCTTCTCTGCTTTTGCTTTTATTTCTGTTTTATTGCATCGAATACAATGACGACGCTTTGAGGATGAATACGGGCGCATTTGTTGATAAAAAAAGGTAAAAGCGAATATTGTGATGATTCTGGGGGACGCGATTGGACATCTCTGATATTACGAAAGAGAGTTCTTCTCTTCTTTTACCTTACTTTCTATCACATCGCATCGAATACACTGACGACGGTTTAAAGATGATTACGGGCGCATTTGTTATTAAAAAAGGGTAAAAGCAAATATTGTAATGATTCTGCGGGAGGCGATTAGACATGTCTGATATAACGGAACAGAGTTCTTCTCTGCTTTTACCTTTCTCCAGTTCACATCTAATCGAATACAATGTCGACGGGCTGAGGATGATTTTGGGACCATTTTTTAATGAGAAAAAGTAAACGCAACTATTGGGGGACTCTGGGGGACTCGATTGGCCATGCCGGATATGAATGCATCGAATTCTTCTCTGCTTTTACCTTTATTTCTGTTTTATCGCATCGAATACAATGACGACGCTAGGAGGTTGATTACGGCCCCAATTGTTGATAACAGAAAGTAAAAGCGAATATTGTAATGATTCTGGGGGACTCGATTGGGCATGCTGGATATGACGGCAAAGACTTCTTCTCTGCTTTCATCTTTATTTCTGTCCTATCGCATCGAATAGAATACGATGCTTTGAGGAAGACTACGGGCGATTTTGTTACTAAAAAAATGTAAAAGCAAAAATTGTAATGATTCTGGGGGACTCGATTGGGCATGTCGGATATGACCGCAAAGATTTCTTCTCCGCTTTTATCTTTATTTCTGTCCGATCGCATCGAATACAATGACGACGCGTTGAGGATGATTACCGTCGCATTTGTTAATGAAAAAAGGTAAAACCAAATATTGTAATGATTTTGTGGGACTCGATTGGGCATGCCCGATATGACTGCACATAGATATTCTCTGCTTTTACCGTTATTTTTGCCTTTTCGCATCGAATACAATGACGACGCCTTGAGGATGATTCCGGGCGCATTTGTTAATAAAAAAAGATAAAAGGAACTATTGTAATGATTCTGCGAGACTCGATTCCGTATGCTGGATATGACGGCAGAGAGTTCTTCTCTGCTTTTACATCTTTTTCTGTCATATCGCATCGATTACAATGACGACGGTTTGTGGATGGTTACGAGCGCATTTGTTAATAAAAAAAGTAAAAGCAAATTTTGTAATGAAACTTGGGGACACGGTTAAACATGTCTGATATGACGGAAGAGTGTACTTCTCTGTTTTTACCTTCCTTTTTTTGACATCGCATCGAATAAAATGACGACGGTTTGATGATGATGACGGGCGCATTTGTTAATTAAAAACGGTAAAAGCAAATATTGTAATGCTTCTGGGAGACTCGACTGGGTATGTCGGATATGACGGCAAAGATATCTTCTCTGCTTTTATCTTTATTTCTGTATTATCGCATCGAATACAATGACGATGCTTTAAGGCTGATTACGGGTGCATTTGGTAATAAAAAAATGTAAAAGCAAATATTGTAATGATTCCGGGAGACACGATACGGCATGCCGGATATGACGGCACAGAATTCTTCTCTGCTTTTACTTTTATTTCTGTCTTATCGCATCGAATACAAAGACGACGCTTCGAGGATGATTACGACCTCATTTGTCAATAAAAATAAGTAAAAACAAATATTGTAATGATTCAAGAGAACGCGATTAGATATGTCCGATATGACGGACGACAGTCCTTCTCTGCTTTTAGATTACTTTCTTTCACATCGCATCGAATACATTGACGACTCTTTGAGGATGATTACGGGCGCATTTGTTTATAAAAAAAGGTTAAAGCAAATATTGCAATGATTTTGGGGGAGTAGTTTGTGCATGCCTAATCTAGCCGTCCCGCAATCATCTCCGATTATATCTCACTTCCGTTCATGTTGCACCGAGAAGTCTGACGATGCTGGGAAACCCCGACAGCAGCATTGCTCACGTCACAAAGATAAAATTGATGATCGAAATGGTTTCCCATGTCTCAATCAAACATCGTTTATTCTGTTGCTGCGAATTCGTTTTCAATTTTATCTTTCCTGCATTGGGATTGCTATGGAAAGTCTCATGATTACTTCACCTCCGATTGCTTCGAAAAGTTATCTAGTTTGTTCACTAATTTGTTTTAAGTTTACCTAAACGTCAATCGAATAATGCCCGAGCTTTCAGACGAACGTCACGCGTTCGCAAATTATCCGCCTTCGGTTCGGGGTCAGATCGTGGGCATGTATAATGCCGGAATGACGCGCCGTCAAATTCGCGGTCGCATCAGCTGTAATAAAAAACCTGTCGACTTATGGATTCGGATGCACGCTCGGGGTGGAGCAAATGTGCTTCCCGACCATCGAAAAAATAACTCACGACCACTCAAAACCACGCCTGAAGACGACGTGCGCCTGTGCGAATACGTCCAAGACATTCCGTTCACGACAATTCCTGAAGCCTTAGAGGCGACGGGAAATCCGATTTGCGTCAACACGGCTTTGAGCCGTTTAAAAAGTGTCGGCATTACCGAACATCGGCCTGTCAGGAAAACTCCTTTGACGGAAAACCTTCGTCAGCAGAGAATTTAATTCGCTGAACGACATTTAAGACGGACACCGAAACAGTGGGCTAAGGTGGTCTGGTCTGACGAAAAAGTATGAGCTTTTACGCTATTGTATGAGCTGCAAGTGTTAAGTATAGGTTATATGATTTTTTCAAATTGTATGTTTTTCAACTGGGGAATATCATTTTTTTCTGTAATGACCGTTTCTCCAAATAGGTTTTTCATTCTTCGGCTGATGGGGGTCGGAATGTCTATCGTCCGCGTGATAACACATTCGATTGCGATGAACGGCATTTTGTCCAAAAGCAATGGAGTTGCAGGATATCTGCTGGCTTCTGGGGGTGTATGTCCGCGGAGGAACCCATGATTTTATGCGAAATATCACCGCGCATGAATTCTTCCGACTATGTTCAAGTGTTGGAAAACATGATGCTTCCGGGCTCGATTCCGCATTCTGCAATAGCCTACCATCCCCTTCATGCAAGATAACAGCGCAGTTATCTCCGTGCAACAATGGCCTGGTTCCGCGATCGTCCGGAAATTACTCTAATGAACTGGCCTAGCAAGTCCGCAAACTTAAACCCAATAGAGAACCTCTGGAGTATGTTCGTTTTGTACTTGCTAGCTACACCAATTGAAGAATTTCTGCTCTTCAATACACTATACACTTCAATACAATACACGGGCTAACTACAGTTTACTTCCATTTGACAGCTTTCAGCAAGGTGAAAGGCCTGTTTGGTGGTTAGTTTTCGATTTAATTTTCCAGTTTTCATATCCGAGCGTGCGACTTGAAGTCCTTATCTAATACATATATATATATATATATATATATTGTGACGTGACATTTTGCAACGGCCGCGGGTGCGGCGGGAGGGGGGGGGGTGGTTGGTCACGGGTCGGATTTACGACCCTTTCCCCGCGTCACTGGCTGACTCGCGGGGTTCTCGATTGTTCGTCGACTCTCTCTTGGTACTTCCATCGAAACTACCTACGCCTGGCGGATTCTCTTAGATATCCGCAAGGCTAGCGTAAATACCTACCTACATCTGCCTAATTTCTTCAAGCATACTACCGACTCTACCTACCCAATATCTGACCTATGCTACCTATTGTACCTAACCTACCTTAAACGAGCGAACTGAGCGTCTTCGTAACGTATCGAAGCGGCGAGCGTCTGCTCCCCTCCCCTCTCATCTAAGCGATTGAATTGGGTAGCGGGAGGGGTAGCGGAAGAGAAAGAACACTGTTACCTAAGTTATTTTATTTTTATACGCGATACCCCTTTATGGCGGCGAATGGAAGGCCAATTTTGCGCGCGAAATAAACGACGGTGAGGTTCGCGACCCGAATGGCTGATTGGAAACGGTCTCTGCGAGCCGCGTTCCGCCCCCCCGTAGTTGGTCCGGGAGGACGCCCACGTCGCATGAAAGAGGCAAGCGAGTACAACCCAACGTTACTCGCGGTTAAGGATGGCAGACGTGACGCTGGAATAAGGCCGAGATAACGTGTCAGTAGTTAGGTACAGGTATAGCTAGACAGACGCTTCCCCCTCCCCAGGCCCCCTGGCGCAGGTCTGCTGGCGCCAGCCCGGGAATTTGGGCGGTGGGAGAGTATCGTGGTCTGGTGTCTGGGTGTGGGTGGGGGGTTTCGGGGTCTGGTGTTTGGGTCTGGGTGGCGGGGGTGTGTGTTTGCGTTTGTTCGGGTTCATTTAGATGTACATGTTGTAACGTTGCGTTACTAAGTTACGCCGAGGATACCACGAACGGAACCCCGGCTCAATCCTCGTCGCGGCTCACGGCGTAACTAGGACTATTCGGTAAGGTTTTAAGATAAGTTACGAGCCCGGTGACGAATTCTCCCTCGTTTCCCCCTGCTCCCCTCCCCCCACACGGCACTCGCGAGTCGCTCACATCACCCATCGGCTGTCCGCCGAAGACCTCGTGGCGCCATCGATCGGACTTCGACCGCGGCACCCCAGCGGCAACACCCTCATACCCCGGTGGTACCTAAGGGCCGGTGTTATCGATCAGACACTTTTCCATCGATTAATGCCGGGCAATCACCGCGAGACACACGTGGCGGCGTCAATTGGTCAAAATGCCACGGAGAGGATATCCATCTCATGAAAATTTTTGGCGAGCACGTGGACCCAGCCGACCGACGATGCCATTGAGCATCGGGACTTCGTTCGGCTAACACCCTCCGTATTCTTTATCGATCATCCGGTGAGGTATCGCTTTGGAAATTCGGGATTCACGAATACG
>JAPYZJ010005669.1:0-20998 GCA_030522765.1 Ophioninae sp. B BG-2022a
GCAAACGCAATAAATGCTTATTTGATTTCCTAGACTTCATATTTATTTTTTTAGAATATTTTGAATCTTAAGTGCGTACTCCTAGACCAGATTACCCTAAAAATTCAATACCCCCATCGTACCCCACGGGGTACCCCGTCTTGCCCTAAAGGTGGGGCAAGATGGGCATATTTCGTTTTTGTTTCAAAGTTAATAATTCTATGAGAACAACTATACATTTGTGTTTGTACTAATTATAATTTAAAAAACAAAGACTGACTATTCTTCAAATAAAAGTTCCCACTTTGTGCAATAAAAAACAGCGGGTTTTATTTATGAAATACCTTAAAGTCCCCGTCTTACCCCACCTTCCCCTACTATTGAGATCGGTGAACCAGGGGTTTGTACCGTTCCATCTTAAGCGATAACGTCATTGGTTGTCGATAAAACAAAAGAGGCTCGTGCAATCGGATCAACGGTATTCCACAGAGTTCGCGATTGTTGGAGGTTTAACTGTAGCGTGGCTGATGTAGGAAGCTGTAAGAGCTTACGGCCTTGGGCGACTTGTGCGGTCGATGGGTACAGTTATACCGTGCTTGATATGAAAGAGGGAGAGAAGGAGAGAGAGAGAGAGAGTGGCGCGTCTGGGTGGCAGGTAGTTACCGAGTTAGCTGATTGGCCGCCTGGAGGGAGGTGAAGGGGTGCGTAATGGGCACGCCGTCGGTACTATAACAACGGCCCCTCCCGCACTCTCTCTCTCTCTCTTTCTCTTTCTTCCTCTTCGCAGCGATGCTTCAGGCTGCTGGCTCTAACCAGCAGCCCTCTCTCGAGTGCTGCACACCATAATGTCATAATAGAATAGCGATGTTAGTAATACCATCGCGGGCATCAGCTCCGACCAACAGCTCCCCGGCCACATCTACGCGATGTTACTACATCTAGGCTGATGGCGGGAACGTGCGATACTACACGGGAGAGTAGAGCTTGCTACTCTCTCGATTGACTGGCCCGAGCTGGAGCTCGGCAATTTGCATCGAATTGTGTACTCGTTACGCCTCCATCTGTCCCGTTCCAACATCGATGCCTCGACCCCGAACTGACTCTCTACACTACTCTGCTCTACTCCACTCTACACCCTCTTTTACAACGCGCAGTAGTCGAATCATCCGATAGTCCGACTGAGTGCCCCGACTCGCCATATCGCGCATACCTTTATCCTACTTTTTCCATTTTTCGGACGCTTCCACTTTTCGACCTATCCACGATGAAAGCTTTCGATCATTGAATATACCTTTCGATCACAGTGGAAACCGACCGAGACCGAGGTATCGACGAAATCGGTAGATCGGTGCTTTTCATTCGTTTAGGGTTTCCATGAGACCCAGAGGCAGGAAACGGAAGAAGAGGCTAGTTGATTTCATGATAAATAATTTTTTTTTTCGAAAGTGGTTGGAAGTCTACATTAAACACGTTGTTTCTCGTCTGACATCTGTCGGACAGTTTTTCTCGCACATTTTTGTGTTTTTTTGTTAACGGAATTGCGGATTGCGCGATTAATGGAACAGATTAATTATGCGTAGTTAATTTTTTTTTTGAATCCGGTATTTTGATCGGAAAATAACTGTGATTTTTAGGATTTTCTTTTTTACGGGTTTCGTGATCGAACTGGGTCGATAACGTCCATGTATAGCTGTCAATGTTTCGATCGCTTTGAACAATCGAGAATCGTAGTGAAATACTCTTGAATCCTTCTAGTCTGTAAAACTAACTATTGTTTGAGTACAAAAGTTATCACGCTCGTTGATGGAAATTGGATAACAAGTACCGGGGCACTGTCGGCTCTCTTGACTAATCGGACCCGATATTGGTGTAATGCTGGATACCTGGCTTTGAAGAGAAAATCGGTATAGAAACGGCAGAATCAACGTTGTTTCAGCGTTGCGTTGCATTAAAAAATGCATACAGAAAATAAAAAAAATCTACTAGATTTTTTAATGTCTATTCGAAAATTCGAAAATGCCATCTAAAAAAGGGAAGAATAACGATTACGTGTATTTACACTGCGATTTTCCAAAGCAAAAAGTAGTAGAAATCAAAATGTTTAAGTCATTCTAATTCTAACTAACTAAAATCAAAATTTGTAAATAATTCTAATTATAAATAACAAAAATCAAACTTTTTTAATCGTTATAATTCTAACAAAATTCAAATTTTGTTTAAATAATTCTAATTCTAATTAACAAAAACCAATTTTTTTCAATAACTTTAATCCTAATTCACGAAAACTAACATTTTTAAATAATCCTAATTCAGTTTGTCGCTATAAAGTCGTTGACCAAAATATGCCGTTCAAATTTCGTAACGATCGTTCTCGGTCATTTCGAAAATTCAAAGTTTCCGTGAAAGAAAAATAAAACAAAATGAACTGTTGCGAAAAATTAAAAAACAAAATACGATTTGTTGACATCTTCCTTCATAGAATTTTTTTTAAAAATCTTGCCGGTCAATGTCGACGCACATTGCGATCACGGAGATTTCATTTGTTTTTATTTCTATAGCGATTGCACGAGGGTAGAATACTAACTCTTCGTCCCATCATTTTCGGTGGATACGATCAATTTCAGCAGGAAAGACGGGCTCGGTTTCTTTCTTTTCGCGAGATGCGTTTGCAGGTTATGTACATAGGCATGTGCCTACGTAACGTGGATTAAGGGCAGTGGAGTATTCCCGCTATGTATTATCCTCAGAATCAGACATTGAGCCCGTGTCCCAGGAGGAACGAGGGGGAAGATCCAAAGATCACAGATTGACACACCGGAGATATATCGCAGGGGATAGGAGGGAGGTACACCCTTGCGAAGGATATTTCACTTTGACCGGTCGTTTGTCCCTCCTAATGCCTTGTCAAGCGCGACAGCCCAAGTTCTATATACCTTCTATCCCTTCCTTCCTCCAAATAGAAAAAAACTTTCCGGATTGAACAAAATATTCGATATGTTGAAGAAATCGACAAAATACTTCGATTGGAAAATGCAGAAGTGGCGGCGTTTCGATAGAAATCATTTTCATAAATATTTCCCAATAAAAACAGAAATTCAAACATGGCGGAACCGAATGATGTACAAAATACCACCTTTTCAACTTGGTCGATGATTTTGTAAAAATAAAACCCTTGAAAATCCATTTTTTCTGATGGCGAAGCTAAGGAAGATCAGCCGATGACGTTTATCGGAAATTAGAGTTTGAGTATTGAAGGGCATTAAATAACCTGTCGCAGGGAGTGAAAACATACCTCCGAGGAGTTTTGACATCGAGCCGGAGTCTCGGTGACCCCAAGTCGACCCTGTCAATCCGCTGTCACTCGTTGCCCCGTTTTACGTCAAGCGCGTCACCCCGAGTACCGTCTTTACGCCACTAATCGTATTTCAAGGGTTCAATCTGTTAGAGTCTACCGAAAGTATACGTGTGAACCAAACAAAAAACGATTGGAGGATTCTAGAAGTGCGATAGAAACGGACCATTTCGCGTGACCAAAAACCTGTTCGGTACCAGAAAAAAATTTATTTTTCTTCATGCCTATAATACTGACAAACGTACCCTAGTCAACCTAACCTCATAATTCTTGAAACCCTTCGCGTTTTTGCGAAGTTCTTTGGTTTCAGGAACGAAGAAAACGGGTCGAAGAATCGAGGAAGATTCGGATGGAAAAGCGAGCGAAAACTGTAACGTTAGCCTCGAAGAAAAAGCGCACTGCCGACAAGAGAGTCCCCACTTTACGTCGCGCCACCTTCATCCCGCCGACGGCATCAGAGTTCAGCTTTTTCCACCCTTCTTTACTTTCTCCACGCTACTGCTCTCGTCCTTCGTCCTTTTACCCGGTATTCCAGCTTCAATCCATCACCACCCCCCTCCCCTCAATCCCCACCTCTCTCCTCAGTACCGTCGCGTCTGCTGTCTTCCCCTCTCCATCTCCCTTAATGCCCCTCGTTGCATTTTAAATCAAAGCCCGGAGGTAACGCAATCACCAAGCATCACGACGCTTCCACAATTTTCTACTTTAAGCTACTTTATGTATTAGTGTACCCAACCCCTCCCGATTTTATACCCTGTGTCTCGTTTCGTACTTGTTACGTTTGTGTTTGTGTGTGTCTGTGTACACGTATATGTTGAAACGTCACCATCCATGTGTGCCGTCATTTCATTGTAGCTCGTGTATCTCAAACATTTTGCCATGGTCCCCCTTTCAGCTTCGCCACCGTTCGAAATTGACTATCCTGTAGATACGTCATCGAGGTCAAACTCTGATCGAACAAGCCCCTGAAACGACGTTGAAACCACCTGCCGAAAGGCTCGGTTTCAAAGCTTCGGGCAGAAACTCAAAAAAATTTGTTGGTATTTGACCGCGTGTCTTTTAGGGTTGGAACTTCTTGATGGTCGGTGATCTTGGCGGTGGTAATGATGATGATGATAATGATGATCGTTTTTGGAATCTGATAGGTATTGAACAATCGCCAGCGTAGTGATGATATCAGCCTTTTGGAAGGTGGCTGTTTCAGTGAAACGGTAATGATGATCTCTGAAAACTGGTTGTTTCGAAAAGATGATCATTTTTTTTTAAGCTTGGTTGGTTGAAAAAAGATTACGATCGTGATGATGATGATCTTTTGGGAATCTTGTTGTTTCCAAAAGATAACGATCATGATTAAATCGATATTTTTCTAACCTGGTTGTTCAAAACGATGATGATGATATTTTTTGAATCTGGTCGTTTCAACAAGACGACCATCGCGACTATAATTATGTCATCAGAACCTAGTCATTTCAGAAGAACGATTACCACGATTGTGACGATTTTTTTGGAACCTGGTCGATGGAAAAAGATGGCTACTAGCCTCGAAGTTGGCAGTTGAAAAAAGACACTTCCTTTTGAAAGAAATATGACCCGATGAAAAAATAAGGCGCGATGGAAATATTGAGAACCACGATTGGATGGGTTTGAGTGACCTCTCGTAGCTGATGGTCCGTGGCCATCCATTTGATGAAATTAATCGGATCGATTCAAGCCGAAATATGGAAAAAGCCATGAGGGATGCCGGATAACGAGGTTGAGAGGCGAAATTTCTAGAATAACGTTAACGGTGCTAGTTTTAAGTACGTGTGTACGGGTGCCGTTTCGCGGATGTGTCCTACGCCTGGAGAGGCTGGAAGCGTGCGGCGAGCGATGTAATCCAGTCACCACGTAACCCGATTATCCTGGCGGAGCTCTATATCTCGTTCTGGCGCGAGAGTTGGTAACCCGAGTATCCCAAGAGATAGACCAGCCGAAGAGAGACGGATGAAGAAGGGAAGAGGAAGGGCGAGAGAGCGAGAAATGAAAAGGACCTGGAGGGATGTGTGAAACGCGTTGCTGTTGACCAGGCAATCGTCGTTCCGTGTATTCCTATACATCAGGATCTCGGTTGTGACAATAACTTCGAACTGACTCGAACGCTACCTCGATTTTGGCAATTACGTTTCACCACCCAATTCTCATGGGGCGAAAAATCCATTGGCAATTAGGGACTTCCAGATGCACCGGATAAACTCCACTTCCAAGCCATGATTACCAACCGAGTAGAAAGTTATCCAAAGAGATTTTCATTTGATTGTTGAATCCTTTGTACGAGTTGTTTTTAGGAATGACGATCAGTAGAGTTAACAATCTTTGGATTGGTCGTTTCGTAAAATCTTTGACGGTTGAAAAGTTCTTTTTAATGTGATCATTCGAACCGTCAGTAATCAGATGATAAGCTAATATTACACTCGGAGTAATATTCCGAAGCTGTTCAATCTTCAGACATGCCAATTGGAGTTTTAGATTTTTTCCTGTCATCTAGAGGATAAACTACTGAGAACTTTTTGCTGTAATCATGCGTTCGCCATCTTCGATCTTGGATCTTTTCACACTGTTCTTTTTCAGAGTCGATTATTCGTGAAAGTTTCATTCCAAGAGGGTGACCATCCGTGATTCAATAATGGACATTCTTTCTTTAAAACTTGATCATCCACGAAACATTGTCTTTTCATCTTTGATGATCTAAGAAAATTCTTTTATCGGATTTGATGATTTATAGACATTGGCTTTTCAGAGTTCGTCATAGATGGTCGTTTTCTTTTCAATGTCAGCCATTTATAAATGTACCAACATTAGTACACCCCAGGCTTAAATTTCATTTACCTGGACTTTCCGTTCGTAATTCGTATGGGTCGTAAAACCCCGCCTGTTTTAAATTCTACCAAAAAGTACCAGTCGATTCGTGACTGAAAGCAATCTTCGAAGAGATCCTCTCGAGGATAGAGGTGTTGCGTTGTAGTTTCGAGACAATCTTCGGTCTCCTCAAAACAGGAAATGGACCACAGGCATTGAGGGAAAGGTAGAATGATTTGGGTATCACCCCACACGAGGTACCAGGCCCGACGTATCTGTATCCGTATTCACGACTGAGGTAGTCCTGCCAGAGTTTCTTACGGTAGTTCATACAACGTGAAATCACTCTACGGATGTCGGAAAGGGAAAAGCGAGGGGTGGTTGGTGGAGGCCGTGGGGTAAACACGATTTACACCGAAACGAAAGCAACGTAAGCGGGTTGTGTGAAGTTGCCACGAACAGGAGGAATCAAGCAAAGCTCTGTATTACTGTTTTTCCTCATCTCTCTCGCTCTCCCTCTCTCACTCTTGTTCGAAGGGAGGAGATCTCAGGATGAGGGCGGAAGCGCACACAACCGAAATCCAGGAGGTTATGGCGTTTGTCGTAGGACGATTCCGAAGGGAGTTTGACGCTGGTCCAGAGGGAGGAAGAAAGAGAGGGAGGAATTAGACCTGGGGGATGGAAATCTAAGGGTGTATTTGTCCAATAAAACTACCACGTGGAACCTCCCCCGCGTCCCGTGCGACTACGGAGCTTTTGCGAGCCACTGGATAGAGACGAGGGAGCGAGAGAGATACGAAGAGACCAAAAGACATATCAGACGATAGGAAGCCACTCCCACGCGATTGAGGGGATCTCAGCTTGGAGTGAGGGATGCAAGAGGCGGGGAGAGGGGAGTGGGGCTGGAAGGAGGGGGGAGGGGTCAGATACGCGCATGCTCGTCCCGCCTACAAAACGAGATCACGAGAGCCACGCTGCTTTTTCATCTCGTTGCCTCGTCTTCGGCTTCCACACACTAGCGCGCGGTCCTGATATCGCGTAGACGAGCATACTCTCCGGTCAACGTATCCGAGATTATAGCCGCGATCGTACCTGCTCCGTAGGCAGCTCGACGAATCCTCGATTCGCGAAACGATCGGACTCGTATGACGAACACCAGCACCAAATTTGCCGATCTTTCGCGATTCACGATTCTGATCGCGCCGATTTTAAGGTGTCGGGGGTAAAGAAGATTCGAGCGGGGGAAAAGTCGTATGATCGTTGTTCCATGTAACGGTCAACCGGAGAAATCAAAGGTGAAGATCCGGGCTCCACGAGGACGTACTCAAGAGTGAAGTGCCACGTTGCTGAAGACAATCGGCGTTGTGCGCGAGATGATACGTGCCCTTTACCCACTTTCGGAATTTTGACGATTTTAGAATTTTATTTTTCTCTACGTTTTGGGGGTTAAGTTTTTTTTTGTTTTTTTTTTATTCGTCATTTTTTTTCGTTTTATTTCGACGGATTTTCGAGAATCGGCGAAACTTGCTTACTTTGATTCGCTCGGGAAGACCATTTCGAGAATCAAAAGAATTATCGTGCGAACCGGGGAAAAAGATTGGTTGGAAAAGTCCGAAAAATCGGTCGCCCTCTCTCTCGAGGACACGAGGAGAACCGGAGAACGAACCGAAGCGGCGGCGACGGCTGCGGCTTCTCGGCGGCTTTTCGCCCCGAGTGGCCAACACGCCGTTTACGTCGAAATCACAAGGTCACAGGTGCAACGCCGTCGGGACGAAGTCTGGAGATCCTGGGAGGTCCGCGGACTCGCGGAGGATATCGGTAAAGTGTTGTTCAACCACGAGTCCAGGATTCTCACCCCCGGCGGCGACAGAGTCTCGCCCGGGGGCGACGGTCCTCCCGCGAGTCCAACGAACCTCCACTACAATCCATCCAATCACAGCCCAACCCTTGTCAAGGTGAGCCAATATTCTTTTTTTTAAATTTTCTCCCGTTTTTAACAGCCGTTAACGACGCACATGAAAGATAACCCTTATCGCTCTTCATCCGACGAAGGTGGAGCAACAAAAGTCAAGAAAATCGCAAGATGATTCCCAATCGTGATCATTGTTCATTCAACGATCCGGAAAAAATCCCCGAAATACTGAATTTTTTGGCTTCGCCTAATTCCATCTCAGAAAATAATTTTTCCCCGATTGCAGTGTCCAAAGTTTCCTTGGCAATCGATGGGCCAAGATGGACCACGAAAATATCTTGGATTTTCAATGATTTTTTGTGACAAGAGTATTGGAGGGACACACTTGGTATTTTTCGTTGATTTTATACATACTCTTGACAAGTTCTGGTTTTTTTTTCGTAAACAAATTTCGATAAACAATGACGCTATGATTTTTCGAGCAAATCTCTGAGGTTGCTGCATCATCGATCGGTATAGATTTGCCAATAGTCTTGGATGAATATGCAGATTCAAAAAACGTACTTTTTGCGCGATAAAAAAAATTCTTACGTGTTCAATTAATACATTGAAATTTTAGAAATTACTAAAACAGCTCATCCTGAGAGGAAAAGTCAAATTTTCGACAAAAAAAGGGAATTTAAAAAATATGGTAAGAAATCTTATGAATATAAATCGATTTCCCGCTGACCCCTTAACCTTTTAAGAATTCCATTTTTTAAGACTTTTTCTCTCGAAACCTTGATCGAACTTGAAAATTGCACTCGAGACAAAATTGCACAGTGGTACGTGGAGATTTTCACGAAAACCTTGTTCCAATCGCTTCACAGGTCATTCGGATAAATCCCCGAGTTTTCTACTAAAAAAAAAAATACTTTTCTTGTCGAGGGGTAAAACCGTTCGTTCAAAAGTTTCGTGGTGGGGAATGCACGATGTGAAAAGTAGATTCAACGATGATGGGTATAGGGGTGACTGTCAGGAGCGGTTTTCGTCAAGCAGCGAGATCCGCGAAGCAGCAACGGGGCAAAATACCATGGGCAAAAGTCTGTTGAGTCCCTACGGGAGATTCTCTGAGCCGAAAGCGCGCCACACAGCTGTCTGCGAGCTAAGCTTTCCTACGACAGCAAAAAGCTCGTCAAAACTTTCCATACACTCTTCTCTTTCTCCCTATATATACAGATACACTATATACATATAATATTATTTATTTATTATCCTAAGCTATAGCAAACATACAAATAATATTTTATTCTATAAATAATTTAATACGTTGATTACAATAATTAATAATATAATAACGAACAAAATTAACATTAATGTAAAAAATACATATAAATAATTAAATTTTTCAAATAAATGTAATAATTTATAAATTTTTTTTTATATTTATCTTTACTTTCTTCATTATTATATTATTCATTATTATAATCAACGTATCAAGTTATTTATAGAATAAAGTATTATTTGTGATATTTTTCGTATTAGGATAATAAATAAATAATTACAAATAACAATAATCATAACATTACAGAAAATAATAATTATAAAAACAAAAAACTAATAAAAATATTCCATTTTTTTACATAATCATGTTTCATTATTGATTATAAAAAAATTACTTTATTTAGGGCCGATTTTTCAATCATCAGTTAACTTCTATCTGAAGAATAAATATGGCGGTTTGACATATTTTCTATACAAAAGCTGTCAAAACGTCAAACATATTCTTCAGATAAAAGTTATCTGGCGATTGAAAAATCGGCCCTTACTTTATTATAGTTTTTTAAAGTTCTAAGTGTTTTATTTTATTTAGTGAATCGGTTTCTGATTCGTTCAGAAGTTTGGTTGATTTTTCTTTCGTATAATTTTGGAGACCGCTCTCTCTCCCGCCCGAAAAATATTGGACACGAAAACGTTTTAAAAAAAAAAACTTTCTACGAAGTATAGTACGTAAAATGATGATCTCTCCCACGTTCTTCCAGATGTCATATACTTAATAAAGAGTCATATATTTTCTTACACAAAGGAGAATACCACGTATTTCGAAAAATTTTGTGAACCCTCCTTTTTCGTTGGCGCGATTGAAGGAGGCACGTAGTATGGAGAACGAGGGCCGATATACGGGTGTGGGAGAAAAGAAAAAAAAAAGAGCTGACGGAGGAATAAAAAAGTTTGGAAGAGAGATCGAAGCGAGTCGGTAGTCCGCGCGGGTGAACTCTCATCAAATAGTCTAATAAGCGTTTCATTGCGTTTTATTGCACCGAACGAGAATAAAATGTAAATAGACGGGAAGAGAAGAGATTGGCGCGGATTGGCCACCCCGAAGTGTTCAACGATCGAATGAGGGCTCCCACATATATATTGCTGACACATATAGGAGAACCCACAATGTTGAAGAAATCAAGGAGCAAAAAGTGTCGGTCGTCGCTCAGACCCGAAGAGAACACAATACAATCTTCGCGTGGCGCCTACGAAGTGCGCGGAGGAAGATAAAAAATATTCAAATACGGCCCTGTCGAGACGCGATGCCTGCAATCATCTCCGTACGTCAGATTTGCCTTGAAAGTAACGAACGCTCGGAACGGACAAAACGATAAGCGAAAAATGAGCCAATGCGAGCGATCTTAATTTATTTTTTTATTTTCAATAAATACCAAAGAAAACAATTATTTATAGGGGAATATAAAAGATATTGAAGATAATAATGTATACCAAAAAAAATATTAACACGGTTTATCGTTTGTCATTAAAAAGTGGGAAAAAAAAATCAATTTTTCTTTCATTTTTTCGGTAGTAACTAATGAGCAACGCAAAACGGAAATAAAACGAGAGAGACAAAGGAAAACGGACAGATAACTAAGATTTTTATTTCTCCTGGTTTATCTTTTTATACGCAAAAAATTATTCATCTTTTTTTCCATAAATTAATATTATTGAATTTGAATTCGTAAAATAATTTTCATTGAGCAATTTTCTGTGTTTTTTTTTGTAAACAAATAAGAAAGGCCAAATGAAAATAAAAAAAGAGAAAGAAACAACCCTCCCCTCTCCAAATCGACATCATTGAATAGAAATTTGGCAAATAATTCTCTTCGATTTGTCATAAAATACATCATTATTTTAAACTTTGCTTATCTGTCTAATAATTTATAGAAGCTATTTTTTCTGTTTTTGTTTGCTAATAGTAAAGGCAAAATTAAAATAGAAAAGAGAACGGAACAAACCCTCCCCCCCTCCTCACATAATGATCGACTATAATGTGCGGAAACCCTTAGCCCAAACCGATCCTTACCCCATACCAGGGGGATGGAGGCGCGAAAGTGGAGAACGAAGGAGACGCGAAGATGAGGAAAGAGAAGATAGAGGAGAAAGCAGGGACGTTTATACGAGGAGGAGCGATTCTCTCGCAACTCGCTTACTCGCGCGTTCCGTCTGACGTCCAATCCTGCCAAGTTAACCTCATTAATAAATTAATTAGATATTATTGTGTTGGCAGGGCGGCAGCTGCGGGCTGCGATGCTCGATAGATGAAACTCTCTTTCCCCTTACCCCGCTTTGCCACCCCAACATCCCCCCCCCGTGTCCCCCGCAATCTCTTTCCCTCTCTTGCCTCTCTCGGATCTTTCTCTTCGTCGCTCATCCGAGAATACGAGACGAATTTCTTTTTCTTTTTTTTTTTTCTTCGTCCACCAAAGCGAATAAGAACGAGAGAAGGATGCTACGAACCCGCAGATGAGTGCTAATGTACACGTATGTGGACGAGGCATTCGCGCGTTTAAAAAGGGGTCGAGACCCGCGGCTTGTCCCGGCGTGACGTCACCGCCTCACACAGATCTGAATCGGACGTACACGGTGGTCCGAGAATTGCGAACTCGCGAACGAAAATGCCTAGAAATATATTGGGCGTAGTAAAAAGCAATCCATTATTTTCCGTAGTCAACCAATCACGAATTGAGTCGAACCAATCACGAAACTGTCGCAAAGGTTTTGTTAGTACGACAACTTAACTATCTAACTCCATGTGGTGTAACACGATCGGATTTGTACAACGCGAGATACAGATAACTGAAGCCATCTAACGGAAACATCATTGTTTTATTTTTACTACGCCTGATACAAGTTCGAATTCAGTTTCACCTGATGCAATTTCGTACCCGAATATTGGTTACGAAATTGACGAATGTTTACGAAGCATTAGTGAAGTTATTGAAGAATTAGTAAATTTACGGAAGAATTAATAAATTTACTGAAAAATTAGTAAACTTACTGGAAAATTAGTAAACTTGCTGAAAAATTAATAAACTTACTGAAAAATAAGTAAAATGACTAAAAAATGAGCAAAGCGACTGAAAACTAGTAAATTGAGTGAAGAATTAGTAAATTGGCTGAAAAATTAGAAAAGTGACCGAAAAATTAATACGCCGACTGGAAAATTAGCGAATATACGTATGGATATACTGAATTGTCAAATACATTGAACGAAGAATAAAACAATACAAATACAAATTTTGTTTACGAAATTAACGATTTTTCGGAAAGCGGAGAATAAAACGAGGAATTTTGGAAAAATTGCACCAGACAAAATTCACGTAATCAATAAGAGTGATGAAAGTTGTGCTTTTTGAAAGATTGAAAGACGTAACCAAAACAAGCTCACGTAACGTTTATAAAAATAAACCTCGATTTATAGCAATTCTAATAATAAGTATGCTTGAGAGATAACGGAATTTTCAAAATGGACTTTCTCGAAGATTAATTGTTTTTAACGTAAAATAAAAGTATCGAGCTCTTCGTCTGCTTATTCTGCGGGGGCTAAGGCTTGGTGTTTTCGAAAAAATTCAATCGTTTATGAGAAAAGTAGGATTGAAAATTTGGAGGTTCGGTTGATTTTCTCGTTGAATTTTCTCGTATGCGTCGATTCGGAAGAGGGTTAATGCCGGTTTTTCGATTCGAACGTGTCGAGTTGCTCGACAAATTACAATCCCGGATTACCCGGTGAAGTGATTTCGCTGCACGGAAATGCTCGCGCCACGTGTTACAAATGCAGTCCGAGATGCGTTGAAAGCACTCAAACGGCAGGCGACACGCCACCCGCCACATTTATCGGAATTGGGCTACATCGAATTGTTACTCGTTCCAAGCGATGTTACACTTGACGAGGATGACTTTGCGAATTTCGAAGAAATTCGTAAATCGCCTCAAAACTTGGACATTCTTTTCACGATCACATAAAAAATCTACCAAAAAAAAAAAATTGGATAATATTTATGATGAATGACGGCAATTCGAGTCCATGGAACGCGACGAAACATTTTTGCAGAATGTTTTATTTTTTTTTTAAATGAATTACTTCCTCCTAATTGATGAATTAAAAAATACTTTTTTTCGTTGTTGATAAAAAAGATAATCTTCGACAAAGATATTTCGTTTCGGGCAATTACCCTTTGATGAATATTAAAATCGCTTCAATTTCATTGTCACTGAAAATTACTTTTTCCTCAAGAAATTACGTATCGATGATTTTCTAATTGAAAAAATGTAATAAAAAAAATCTGTTAGAAACGTTTATTTTTCCATTTAAAAAATATAGTAAATTAATTAGTTTTTAAACGATTGCTCGCCAATTTAAAAGAAAATCCACCACACAATTTACTTTCTGAAACATAAACTTTGAAACATTGTTTTTCTTACTTTTTTCTTAAGTTAGTGAATAAGTTTCTATTTTTTTTTTCTTCAGTCGATTTTCGTCTCGAAGATGATCCGAGTCTATATAAATCGCCAGGCGTCGATACACTCAGCGAATGTTTTTAAAAAAAAAAAGCTTTTTCAAAAAAGAAATACGAAAAATAGCTAGCAACATTTTCTAAAAAAGTGAAAAAAAATCGCGGAGCTGATTTAATCGGGTCACCCTGTACATATCCAGCGCATCTATGACATCCCTCCGTCCGTACGATCTCGACGAGCTATACATAACTACACGGTACATAACTCTTGTAAAATTGAATCAACGCGAGGAAGATCTGCGTATGAGCGGTGCGTGATCGAGTAAGCGAGAAAATGATTTCACGCGTTTCGACTGCGATACCGCGATGGCGAAACCACCGGAATGGCTATTCGCGAGTATGGAAAAGAAGACGATGAAAAAATAGAAAAAAAAGAAGAAAAAAAAAAAAGAACAATGTTCTCGACGTAATTTAGCGTATTGTGGTAATCATCGTCGACGCGATAGAATATACGTACTCGGTTGTGACATTCGCCCGGGATTGTCGCGGTTCTCGAGCGACCCTCTTTTCCAGCCGGAAGTACGAAATTTTCTCGGCATCTGCACGTGCCACTTATTTTTCGTAATCCTTTTCTTTAACCTTCATTTCCTATTTTTTTTAAAGCATCGTTTCATGCGTTACGTTTTTTATTTAAATCTACAATTTTAATTCTTCGTAACCTACATTTTGATTTGCCGTTTAAACGTCAGTGCATTAAAAATGCTTTATTTTTAAATTTCATTAATTATCCTGCAATAAAATTCACAGAGAAAACACCTGTTTTATATTTCCCTATTTTTTTCCTTTTTGTGATATATTTGAAGAAACGACGATTTTTTTGTATTAAATATAAATCGAGATGAAAATTTCGATAAATCGAGGTTTATTGCTACTCTAAAATTGAATAATGAATAATAAATAAAAACGAAAAATAAATAAAAATGATGATATATGATGATTAATCATAATAAAAAAAAAAATTTTTAAAACGAATTTTCTTATTCCAGTTCTTAAAAAAGAACAGAAAAAAAAACGAATGAAAAAATAATACTCAGACATTAATCGGGAGGTTCTCGGGTCTTCCTAATTGCGCTCGTTTCTTCCGGTCGGCAATCTCGAATCTCGGCGGGAATTACGGCGAAAATCGTTGCGACGAAAATTCCTCATCGTTAACGTTGCCCCGAGATACGTAAAGTGCGTGTACTATGTGCATATACACCCACAACAGACACATACACATAGATGCAAGAGGTCATACGAGGTACGATTTCGAGACGGTATCCGAAATTGTTTTTTTTTTTAGCGAATCGTTGATTTTGGGGACGGAACTCGAAGTGAGCTTTGCGTATGTCGACACGTGGTTCTAAACGGACTTTGGGGACGTTGGGGTTTGCGTAACGTTAAGTATGGGGACGTTAGGCTACCTCGAATGTCTCTGATCCTATATATATATATATATATATGTATAAATCTATCTTACCGTACGGTCTTGGGGGAGAGGGCGAGGGAGGGGGGGGGGGGGGAGGATGATAATGAGACACGAAAAGAATACGCGAGCCGGCGTATTATCGCGTTCCGACGAAGTGCGTGTGGCGCACACAGGCATAAGCATTAAAGTCTGTAGGGGGCCAGGATTAGGATGTCGGCCATTACCGCGCGTCACTGACCGTTTATTCTGCGCCGCGCGACTGCGAATACGCTCCCGTCCGCGTGCGTCCACCACTTCCTCTAAACCTATAAACGTGTATCCTCTCCTACGTTCCATGTACTCGGCCCTCCCGACAATCCGTTATGAACGTATTGTTGAAAAAAAAATAATAATAATCGAAAGTGCCAAAGAAAAATATCGAGAAAACAACAACAACGACGAAAAATGGGTCCGAGGGACAAAAAAAAAAAGAAACGGTACAAAAAGTACAGTGGGCTATTGTACGATCCGGCGAAAATAGAAAATTCTTCGAATTTTTCATTGACCTCTGAATTATGCGACGTCCGAACGAAACGGATGTCGCGTTAATGTTTTTTTTTTTTTTTTTGTTTCAATTCTCGGCGAGTTTTTGTTTGTTTTATTGAGTCGTAGCCAATTTTGCGAATCGATAACGAGTTTCGAAGCGAGCAGGAATCGGAGATAGCTTTACAGAGATGGACGAGACAAAGCGATTTGGTGGCTTATGTCAGTCAGGTAAAAGGAAATTGAACGGCCAATACACCCTCGATCGATCAGTTGGAAGAATTTGAACGAATTAGGAGAGAATTGAGTGAGACTGGTTTATGGACTGAAATATCGGTACCTGTGGTAACTGAGAATTTTGAAATTGGCTGAAAAATTGGTAAAGTCAATGGAAAATTAGTAACTGACTGAAAAATTAGTGAAGCGACTGAAAAATTAGTAGGTAAATTAACTGAAAAACTAGTAGTGACTGAAAAATTATTAGAGGCTGAAAAAATGACTAGTGGCTGAAAAAATGAGTAGTGACTGACAAATTAGTAAGCTAACTGAAAAATTAGCGAATGTACATACAGATTACTAAATTAGCTGATACATTGAACTAGGAATAAAAAAACTGGAAAATTAGCTTATGAAAGCGACTGTGAAATTGGGAAAAATGACTGGTGATAAATGCAAAAACTGAACGGAAAGTCAGAACATTGGTCGTAATATTGGACAATGTACTGAAACATGAAAAATTCACTAATAATCTAAACAATTATTATTTAATACATTCAAATTTGAAAAATTGATAAAACCTTGGAAAATTGTCAAAAATATTGGTAAATTAAACAATTCTGATGTTTATAAGAAGAGTAACCCAAAAACTGTAAAAGCATTACGCGTCATACCTCATGCTCATTAGCTATGCGCTCGTTATATGAATTCATCAATTTTTCAACTCTCGATGTCAGTACTTCGATGTTTTTTATTTTCCGCTGCGGATAATCCTTCGAATACTATTTTCGTCGGAACGGGTAACATGAAAATTATTCAATATCAGCAATCAATGATATCGGCCGTTGCACGAATGGCACATCGGTTTCCAATCGGCATATTAAATCGCGCTTACCGATTCGAGCCATTGGGGGTAGGAAAAAAATAAAATTTCAAGCGGAAATGTCAGCGGCAGTAATGAAAATTTGAATTTTCCGAAAGCGCCAATAACTGTGTTCATTTATCCCAACGGGTGCGTTATCAACGCCGTTCCATTCATGCACCGACGGAGTTTGAGTGCGAGAAGAAACGGGTCGAGGGAGAGGCAGAGAATGAGAGAGAAAGAGGGCAAGCTAGGCACGACACATGAATAATTGCCGCGGTACAAATGAATTTGACGATCAACGGGAAAACGCTGGTCCGATCGGGATCCGATTGGCCGACAAGGCCGTATATGCACCGCGAAGGGGTGCAAGCTTTCGCTTTACCTATCATTTATTCAAAGCTGCCACAACGCTCCACCGAGAGCGATGAATCTATGGATTTGCAAACCACCTTAAACCCCCTACCCTGCCGTGGCTCGCGCCTTTCCCCCTTCTCCACTCGTACGATCGAAACGAAAATCGGCAATGGAAAAACAAAGATTAAAAATTAAACATTCAAACTTGAACGAAAGTTCAGAAATAAAAACAAAAATTTACAAATAAACGTTACAAATCAAAAACAAGAATTAAACGATCATACAAAACTAAAAGTTAAAATTAAAGACTAAAAACAAAATGAAAAAGTAATTTTAAAACAATAAAAACGATGAAAAAAAGTAAAAGGAAAAATCGACTAATACAAACAAAAATAATGAAATGAAAATAAATATAAAAAACTGAAAATAAAATTCGATAGTTGTCCACCTTTTACTAGCATAGCGGAAAAATCTCGACGACATTTTTTACTTCTTAAAAATAATTGAGGAGAAGAATCTAAAATGGGCTCAAAAACACGACTTCATTAATTGACCATTATTCTAGAGCAATGAGATTACATTCAACGGAATTAAATTAACAATCCGTTTTTGGCTTGCAGTTCATGAAATTTGTAGTACTGTCGCGTGTCCTCTTGTCCTCGAGTATTAATCGTTATTATTCAGTGGATATAATAATCACTCGAATTCTTGTGGAGCCGTAATGCAATTTGGTACATCAATTTTCTCGGGTGACAACCCGAAAATTATTAATGTAAATGAATTTTTATATAAAAATGAGATTATTGAAAAAAGGTTTGAATATTCAAATAAATTCATTTATTCAAAGTTATTAAATCTATTAAATTTATTCGAAAGGCAAAATTCCAAAATTCATTCCGTTTCGAAATTCACTTATTTAAACGATTAATTTTCTTTTAATAAGTGAATTTTGATATGTAACTAAGAAGAAGAAAAAGCTTATCCTGATAACAAGATGATCGGCGGGATCTTAAAATTGTGTTGACCCGTTTTCAAAGCAGCCAAATGTGATGCTAGTCGATTCAACGAGCCAACCATTCCACGTACCGTTTTCGCGTTATTAACCCTCAACCCGTGGGTCGTTTTTGCCTGGCCCAAAATTTCATTCCGAAATTTCGCGAACGTATAGTTATTTGATTATAATTTAATAATGAATAATAATTAAGAATAATGAATCATCAATTATTAATCAATCGTTTATTTCATTCTATCGTTATTTCCTACATGAATATAATATTTTTTTCTGTAAAGAGCGACTGTGTTCCTTTGAGAAAATGCTATTGAAAAAAAATTCCCATAAATTTGACCTACGTTATATTTTTTTGGGAAAAAAAGCTTTTTTCGCGAGTTGCTTAATATTTGATGAAAAAATATATCAATAATAAGAAAAATAAAAATACAACTATTTCCCCTTGAAAAATATATTCTAAAGATAAACCATGAGTTTTGCAGATTTTTTCATGAATAACTGTGCTACTGTATTATTATTGTAAACGTTCGCCTTAACAACAATACAACGTGAAATAAAATTGTAAAACATGTTGTACGGTGCACTACTGCGCAGCAATAAATTTGGCCAAATAAGCGATTTAGCAAGGCGAGATATCGGGAAAATAAATCACGAAAGAGTCGAGCGGCGTAAAACTAGAAGAGTGGGCTTCCTCGCCTTTCGCAACCGTAGAGCACACGAGAAAAAGAGCTTGAGAGGGCGTAGAGGAAAAATCGAAAAACACCGGGTTCACCCCTATCTCTTTTACGTTTTTTTATTTCATTTTTTGACACACGCTGGAATACGGATTATGTATTTGTTTATCACACGTATCAGACCGTGAACGTGAGTTTTTTTGGCCCAGATTTACGGCACTCGAAAAACCGGAGGGTATATTAACGCGCAAACGTTTTTCGTATTTTTTCTTCTTTGGTCTGTTTTTTCATTACGGGTCTTTTCCTCTCTTCGAATTGTGGAAAAATGAAAGTTATTTTTCGTGCAAACATAAAGCGTCGTAATCTTTTATTCGAATTTCGAATTTCCCTTAGTTTTTTTTTCACTTTTTTTATGGAACTTTACGATATTTTTACGTTAGTTCCAGTTTTTTCCCCGTACGAGTATAATTGCGGCGAGATAAAAAATTGTCGAAACTAACGAGTCGATCTCTTTGCTCTCCAGTTTTAGCGAGATTACTATTCGGTCAGAAAAGTTACGGATGATCTGAGACTCCATTTTTTTCTACCAATTTCATTGGAAAAAATGTATACCTACATAGATATTATCGTAAATGAAAAAAAAAGTTGGGATTTTCAGATTTTTCAATATTTATACTTAAAATTAATGTTTCATTTTTTAAGTAAAATCGATTTAAAAGTGATAGAGGAACGGGGACGGGAGTATGAATCACGAGCAATACAAAAAACAAAGCTAAAACTGGCCCCAAAGTCAGCGAAGCTCATGACACCCAATATTACGTGTCTGCAAAAAAAAAAAAAAATATATATATATATACATTCACAATCAAAATATTCTTCGCCCAATTTAATTAAATAAAATATATAGATAAACATTAATATAAATTAAAAAATGTATTTTTCCTAAAAAAAAATATATACATATATGAAATATACAAATTCACAATCAAAATATTCGTTGCCTCATTGAATTTGAAGAAATATATAGGTAGACATTAATATAAATTTAAAAAATTGGAAAACGTACGAACGCCCTTTGGACTGCAAGAAGGGATATGGCGGAGCGAACAAGGGGTGGTTGGGTCGGCTTCTAGTGTTCCATCGTTGGAAATGGTGCCCTCGAGGCTGAGCCCTGCATTCAAAAAACTTCCACCACCCTTCCGACGGAGTATATTTATACACGCACCACCGAATCGGCTCTCCTCCTCCGTCTAACCTCCTCAATCATCCCCTCGCACCAAAGAGGGCCGGAGAGAGCTCACAGAGCACTCGTCCAACCGGAAAATTCTTTCCAGCCTCGGGAAAGCCAGTTTTCTCGAAAATGTTCCTTTCGCGGTTAAATCTTTGATTCACGAAGTCACACGCTCGCTCGCAATCCCCTTCTCGCAAATACACTCCGCCGAAGCTCTGCCAAAAAGCTCTTGAAATTGCCTCAATTGTGTTAAGGATCCAGCACCCTCTTCTTCTCCTCCGAATTAAGTTGTTTCATTTTTGGCACTGTTTTTCGTTGCTGGACCTGAATCGTCTTGAGGGAATTTCTCCAATCGATCAAACCGTGGAAGAGCTTGAGAGTGGTGGTGAGGGAATTAGAAGGTTTGTTTAAGGACATGTCGAAGACGTACCACGTGACACACGAGTGCGAGAGAGATAGTCCAAATTAAAAAATCCCAATTTCTCAAGGACGACACATTTTTATCGTAAAATTTCGAAAATTTGTGAGGTTATGTCGATGTTCGTCATGCCCTTAAGGCCTTACATACGTCCAGCAGAGCCGAAAACGCACCAATAGTAGAACTGTTTTTAAGGAGGGATAGGAATAAAAATTGATAAAAAAAAATATTACACATTGTTTATTAGTCTGTTAAGTTAGTAAAAAAATGTATTTCAATTTTTTTTTTCAAAAATTGACATTTGAAACATGATATTCTTTGAAGCACCGAAACAAAAAAAGTTGCTCCATGGCCGACACGATTTCTTCTCCAAATATTGACGGATCTGAAAAATGTAAACA
>JAPYZJ010005670.1:0-15040 GCA_030522765.1 Ophioninae sp. B BG-2022a
GGAAAATTCAATCGTTCGGAACACAATGAAGGAAAAATCGGAATGCTTTGAAATTTTCAGGGTTTGTTAAGGATACTCTGAGGTTAAAAAATCTAAGTTCCTTTATTAAAAGGGATAAGGTATCAAATTGATAAAGGGTATCAAAAATCTACCATTTATCAATCGATTATTTCATGATATATCCCAAGTTTAGCATATATCCTTAAATATGCGTTTTTTTACCTTTTCGTTGATCGATCTTTTCGCAATGAAAAAAAAATTTCATAAAAAATAAGTAATACGGTGTTATAGAGGATGTTTTGTTATCAATTTTTAAAGTCAAAAGTGCAGTTTTTGCTTTGAACGTTCATAACTCCGCCAAAAATCGTCGTGCAGAGCTCAACTACCGCTCAAATTAAAGAGGATAAAATTCTCTAAAAGAGATCTAAGTGGAATCAGCAAAAAAAATGTATTTATGTCCATGGACCTTTTTGAAGAAGAGTGAAGATTCCGAAAATTTTTCCTTCGATGGTTTTCCGACGTTTTTTCAAAAACTACTCATGATAACAATTTTTTGACCCCAGATCTGAAAACTAGAAACTTAGGGCTACAATTTCCATTTTTAAAAAACGTTTTCCGACCATTTTTCACGTAGATACAGCCTTTTGAAAAATGGCAAAAAATTTGCTATTTTTTTTCTATCCCTTAATTTTTGCGTCTAGTGTATATATATATACACACACATATATATAGCTTCAAGGTGGTGACACTTCACTCGTTTATATATATATATATATATATATATATATATAAACGAGTAAATAAATGTGTACGCGCAATCAGGTTAAACAACGTATCCAGTTTTGATACACGATGATGTGATTTTTTTTATGCAGCGTTCGAAATTTGCCGGAACGGGTTTCGAAATGAAAGTTCGAATTTGAAAAGAAAAAAAAAACATTCGAAAGTACGATAAATCGGGCGGAATTTTTTTGATGATTTTTAATTCTTTTTTTTTCCACGTGGACTTTGCGAAAGTTTTGATTTCAAGGCTGAGTCGTTTCCGGCGTTTTTCGCTGCATCCGCACTCTGAAATTCGTGTCGAAACGTGAAGTTTCCCGAGTGACCTGAAAAATGAAAAAGAAAGACAAAAATAGACATCCCTCCGTGGCCAAAATGACACATTCCTTTTCTCCGAATTCTGGTTCCACGCGCAGTGACGTTTTCTTATTTTTTGTTCTCTTTTTTTTGCTCGAAGCCCAAAACTCATGAAGCAAGAAGTTCTGGGGAAAAAAAGTTAAATGAGACCGTAGTACGACAGTATAGGGTTATTTTTTCATTGATACTGTTGACTCCATCGATAAAAACGATTTTTCTCATCTCATTTTTTTTCCTTCTTTTCCTTCTTCCCTGACTAGTCGCTTGTCAGAGGTGTACGATTGTCTTGACTTCGCGTGTCTTATTTCCTCGATCAATCCGCCCAAATTTGCTCTTCGCAGCGACTCGAAAAAAAAAATCGATTTTTTGGAAATTTCGTTTCGACGAGAAAGAAAAAAAAGAAAGATCGCTTCGTGAAACCGAAATGTACCAAAGAAAAAAAACAAAAAAACAAAACCAGGTCACTAGCCACCGCCATATTTCCGTATACTTAAGTCGGTTGGGGGAGGGGGGAGGGTTGAAAAAGTAACAAAAAAATACGAGACACGCGCGTGATCACACAAGAACACTTACACGAATATGCTGTTGAGCGAAGAAAAAATTCGACGCGCAGAACAACAAAAAAAAAAGATAACGAAAAAAAGAAGAAAAAAAAGAACTTATGAACTATTGCATTAATGGAGGTATATTATTGCCGACGACTATATTATAATGACATAACAAAAAAAAATTATATTATACAATTACTATTTATAACACGAGATAGCCCATAACGTGGGTTCGGGAGAAGAAAAAAAGCCCAAAAAAAATCCAAGTACGTGAAGAAAAAAAAGTGAAGAAACGGCGAGAGGAGGGGAGAAGATTCGTAGTTGGCAGTAGGCTGAGGTAGAACATACGGCACGTTTATTACTAATAAAGATTCAAGGAAAAAATGACGAAAAAGAAAAAAACACGAAAAAAATGCGAAAGAATAATGGAACGGCAAAAAAATATCATAAACGCGAAAAAAAACGGTACAGTAGTGATTTTACTATGGCTGATGTAGAGTGAATGCTGAAATAGAAAGCATGTGGCTGAAGCAGGGCATAAAGTAGAGTTCGAGAGGGAGAGAGAGAGAGAAAGTGTGTGTGTGTTCGATCGACTCGTATCAATCGACGCGAAAGTGAGATAAAAGCGTTTTGAGATTGACTTTTTTCCTTTTCTTTTGTTTTTTCAATTTTTTTTTTTGAAAATTTTCTTTCTGCAAATTTTTTTCGAGTTGCGCGCAATGATAATGCGAGAGACAACAGTCGACAAATAACACTTGAATTCATTCGCGAATAAGTAACATTAATAACGGTAAAAAATTAAATTAAAAAAATAGAAAAAAATGAAAAAAAAAAGAAAAGGAATCTACCGTCTCTGGGATGATATTTTTCACGTCGCCAAGTCGTAACGATGAAATGCCATTTCTTACACACAGAAGTACACTCGTCCACACACGCATAAAAAAAAAACAAAATACAAAACGAGACATTCCATTTTTTTGTATAAATCCGAGTATTCGTAAGGGACGCGCGATAGCCTACCCTTCATTTTTCGCGATGTTCGAAAGTAACGTTGCAACGACGACGATGTTTTTTGCATCTTTTTTTCGTTTTTATTTTGCAATTAAGAATTGTCGATTTGTTAATATTGATCATTGTGCTCGACGTGTATTTTTTTTGTTTTTCGAGAATCCAGCGTTCGTACATCGTTAACATACCCCTGGATGTTTTTTTCAATTCTTCCAAAGTCCAGTTCACGGGTGCAAAACCACCAAAGAATCATTTTCGTCGAAATCGAAGTTTTTCGAGGGTAAACTGGAACTTGGCTTGCTCGAGGAATCACGAATTTGTATTCGAATTTCCGGTAAAGCAGGTGAACATTTTTGTTTCGATTCTGCATGGAGAAATAGAATTTTTGGCGGTAAAATTGAACGATTCAGCGATTTCGAGTTTGTGGCTGGTTAAAGTCATGAGATAAAATCGAAAAATATTTAATCGAACGATTAAATTTTGATTACACGAAAGAAGAAAGAAGAAGAAGAAAGAATTCGAGACGCGAGATTGAAAATGCGATAAGCGAGAAGTCGTTAATAAACGATAATCTAAAATTCGTAAATCAATGATGACTAATTCGTAAAAATACCTCCTCGATCTCGTTCGTCTTGTACGTCGATGATTCAATGGTTTTTCACATTGGAAATAAGTTTCGCATGTACCAAAAATTTGCGACAAAAAAATCGATACGACTAGTCGCCGCTTTAAACTAATTTTCGTCGCTTTATTAATCGCTTTATTAATCGCCCTTGAAATAAGTTTAAGCGAAACGGAACGAAGATCCAAAAAAAGAACAAGCGTGTCGAAAATTCGATCGCTAGTTCGCGCGACAAAAATATTTCGTCGACACGTCTCCTTTTTACGTTGGTCGAGAGTGAGCGCGAAAACGATACAAAAAACGAAACAAAAAAACAAAACGAAATAAGAAAACAAAAAAAAGGTATTTCCGGAACGGCGATCCGAAAACGCGCTTTCACTTATATTTCATACTAACAAATTTCGAGAATGAACATTTTTTCTAGAGGAATGATCTACATAATGAAATTAAGGGAATAAATAAAGAACTGAATAATAAAAAAAAAGAAATCAAGGCGCGCGTGAACGCAGAGAGTGTAGAGAGAGAGAGAGAGAGAGAGAGAGAGAGAGAGAGAGAGAGAGAGAGAGAGAGAGAGAGAGAGAGGGAGAGAGAGAGAGAGAGGGGGAATGATTGTAATGTCGGGAACTCATTTAGCCGACGGACTGCTGTTCATAGTGCCCTGTTATAGTGGGCCACGTGGGCAGAGTGACAGAGGCAAACATTGAAACGCAAAATGTTCTCGGAAAAAGCACAAAAAAAACACGACATCTCGAAAAAAAAACGAAAAAAGGGATGATAACCCTTTCGTTGATTCGCGAGAATTTCGTCAATCTCAACGGCAAACATCGTGACGTAACGAGGTTTCAACGTTCTTTTTTCCGCCAACATTGTATCGAAAAGAAAAACGAAGAAAAAAAAACAAAAAGTGTCAAACGACCGAACGAGGATTCAGCGAGTAATCAAGGAGTCCATTGTTCGCCGTTTGGTACGAAAGCCTCTTGTAAAAAACGTCGCAAAAGCAAAAACGATGAAACCAAGAAAAATTGTCGTTTGGCGGAGGGATGGGGCGGGGGGATGAAAGTCCGTAAAAGATCGAAAATGAACAATTCGAGATCCACTGTAGTTTTCTGTCCTCTGCTCAGGTTGCCCTGATCTATTTTTCAGAATACGCTATTGTGATTATTACTATATATAACATTTAAAAAAATGAAGGAAAAAAGGAAAGAAAAAAAGGTAAAAAAGAGAAGAAAAGAAAAGGAATAAAACGGTAAAACGACACGACAAATGTCTTATAACGATTGTTTCACTTCGATTGTTCCGAGACTCGTCTCCGAAATTTCTTTTTCTTCTTTTTTGTCGTTTTTCGTTGTCTTCTTCTTTTTATCAATTCTTTCATCGAAAGTTCTTTCTCGGTTCTTCATTGAGATGGAAAAATATTGAAGATAACCCGTATTTATCGATAATTAACGCATTATACCGTCATTATATTTAGTACGATTAGAAGAGTGAGGCTACTACCACATTAACGAATTAAGTACAATATATACTATTAATTCATTAGACTTTATATATATACATATTTAAAGAGAACGAAAAGAATAACGGGAGGAAAGGAGGATACGGAAAACAGAGGGGAAAAACAAAAATAACCGCGTTACGAAACATTACTCTCGACAAGACTATGTTTTATCATTTTTTTAATCATATGTGTGCGCATATGTGTGTATATACGTATTTGTACGCGTATGTGTACACACGTATATTCATATGTATCGGATAATTGTACGACTGCCTCGGATCGAATATTTTCAGGCCACTACTTATATTACATCCGTCACTATTGTTTTCATACCCGTTTTACATTTTGTGATGATTGCGTTGTTTTATATATAAAAATTAAAAAAAAAAAAGAAAAATCATCATAGGTCTAGATTGTATCATGAAATAATGAGTAAAAATAAATTTGATTAGGTAATAAAATCGAAAAATCTTCGCATCCTTTTCTTTATTTCTCTTCGTATTCGTATTTCCGGTGTCGAGACGTCCGAATTCCGAGTGGTGGTGACACTCGTTCATTGAAGAAAACATCATGGTGGTCGGCGTTCTCGTTTGGAGTTAAGGGCATGACGAACATCGACGTAACCTCACAAATTTTCGGATTCCGTTTTCTCGACGACGATTTTAACGACGAAGTTAACGGCGAAAAATCGAGCATCAGTCTTTGTAGAATTCATAGAGACAGCAATAGAAGCTTGAATTTTACGATAAAAATGGTTCGTCTTTGAGAAATTCGGATTCGGACGAACACGCCTCCGTCAAATTCGAAATATTGAAACCAGCATTCTCTCAAACGGCTGAACCGATCGGTAGGATATTTGTTGTGCGCATTCAGGACGATGGCACCGAGGGCCCTTTGGCCGCTATTTTGGATGAAAACGTTTCATTCTTGAGATATTGCGGTGTAAAACGTTTCGACTACCTCTCTGGCACTCATATGTCCCGTGGTAATGTTCGTCGTGCCCGTAGCCTCATTCGGGCCGCATTCAAAATTTCGTACGCACGAAGAAACATTCACGTTCAGTGAATTATCGCAGATTCGTCGGTTTCAGGATGGAACCGAGAAAGCTCGCGGTCACGAGGTTTGGTTAGGTTAGGTTAATTGCTCAAATGTCAGTAGTTAGGTTAAGATAAATGTTTTAATGTTTATTTATTAGAATATTTTATGGTTGTTTGACAATTGATCGTGAGGAGAGAAAATTACGTTTTGTTCTTGAATTCACGAAGTGGAAAGTTGAAGTTATACTGAAGTTGAAGTTATTTCAAGTTATTTCAAATTAAACTGCTTCATCGGTGTTCGAAAGTGAATAATTCGTTGGCGAAATCATAACGAGACAAAATGATGTTTCGTTTTTCGAATTATAAAATGGAAAGTTTAATATAAAAAATGAGGTTATGATTGTCTGTCTCGCGCTTTACCATAAATAAAGAAAATGGGGTTCGCGTTTCTCCGCTCAGTGTTATCATTCAGAGCGAATTGGCCGGAACTGGCCTTCTCTGGAGCGTTGGGAAGAGTTCAGTAAATGTCGCTTTTATTAATGATTTTATCTCAGAAAAACCGATATTTTCGATAGAATCGAAGCCGGATGAATATGAAAAACGATCAGTTTCCTCAATGTTTTTTTTTCACTGGGAAAATCCTCGAGTTCGCTTCGGAGGTTACGTCGGTTCTTTATTTCGTTGAAGCATAGAATCAGGGTTCTTTCGAACCCAAACAAACCCAAACAAATCTTCGAATCCGCTTTGGGGGTTACGTCGTTCCGTCGTCTCGTTGAAGCCCGAAATCAACTCGGTTGGATCCAACTTGGAGCATCGATGAAAGTCGTCCCCGTGCTCAGCAGAAATATTACGGGTAATTTTCCGTTTGGAAAATAAATACATAATAAATGACTTTATTGTCATTTTCTCCAAATTTTCTGCCTTTATTTCTTTAGTGTATCGATCGAAATAATTGTTCCAACAAATGGACCATAATTATCAGCACATCGATTCACCCAAACCTGTAATTATGAAAAGAGGGATAGGAGAGCAAAAAGAAAAGTATAGTCCACGATAATTCATTTATCGCTTCAATTTGCGTTTTCAGTACTGTCAATGTTATTATTATTATTAATATTATTATTATTATTATTCATACGCATACGATTAAAAAATCCCAAATGATATACGCGTATTACAAAAAGTACAAATATTTACAAAATATTGTTGAAAAATGAAATTGAAATGGATGAACGTTTCTGACATGCCTAAATGTAGACGATCATTGCCGAGTGTAACGAGTCTTTCTATTTAATTACTCACGTGTTTTAAAATTAATTGTTTTTCGTCCATTATTTCGAACATCTTATTACCTTTTATCTTTGTACGTGACTAGAGATGGGGATGGGGGTGGGGAGGCTTCGGGGTCAGCTAATATTCGAAGTCGTTGTCGTTATTATTTTTATCGATTATTTAGACGATCAAGTGGAAGAAAGAGAGGGAGTGCAAGTGTGTGTGTGTGTGTGTGTGAGAGAGAGAGAGAGAGAGAGAGAGAGAAACGGAGATGAAAAAATTAAGAGAGCTCGTTGAATATAGCTTCATCCATTTTGACGTTTCTGTATCTCTTTTTTGTTTTGTTAAATATGGCAGGAATGTTGAAATTGATTTGCTCTCAAACCGTGAACGTGGATCGTTTTTGTCTGGCCCAAAATTTCGTTCTGAAGTTTCTCGAACGAATAATTATTTAATTATAATTATACATCTAATATTAATGAATTATTACTTCATTTCTCTCTTACGAAACTGCTATTGAAACAAAATGTCCCATAATTTTTACCTACGCTATATTGGTTTGAAAAGAAAAAAAACGTTTTTTTTTTCGCGAGTTACTCAATATTTGATTAAAAAATGTATTCAAAATAATAAAAATTAAAAACAACTATTTGACCTAAAAAAGTATATTCTAACGATAAACCGTGAATTTTTGCAGATTTTTTCATGAATAATTGTGGCTGTGGTAGCGCGAATACAAAAACGAGCCAGGTTCACGGGATTAAGGTGCCTCAAATACCACTACGGGTTGAGGGTTAATGTTTGTCGTAATTATGACGTTTCATTAGGTTTTTCACGTTTTATTCGTTTCGTGTTATATTATGCGATATTAATGGTCGTCTGCATCTATATGCTCGTATATGTGGATGAAAAATGACGTTTCACGCAAAATCCATATTTATACACATTCGTGTGCCTTGGTGGGTGTACATGATACGTGAAATCGTTGGGCCTTTGATATCGATACGGTTCAGTCTCGTTGATTGAGATCGCGATATTGTTTATCCCTATTTCTCGGACTATGTATTTTCCGGGAGTTCGGTTCGTTTAATGTTTTGAAAAAGAAGAGCTTTTTTGTTCGTTTTTAATTGTATTTTTTATCGCTTTTGTTTTTGTGCGATTTGTTTGTTTTTTTGAGAAGCACTATCATTTGTGTATTTCTTTACAAATGTTTAGTTTTATTAAATGTAAAAAGTGATTCGATGATTATGGCCAATTTGCCTCTTACGAGTTTTCGGTTGTTGATTAAAAAATCGATGATAGCCGAAAAAATCTCGTTATCATTGTTATCGGTCATTAATTTTTTATCTTGTAATGATTGTTATCATCGTTGAAATTCAATCGCGTTATCATCGTTGGAATTCAATTTCGTTATCACCATCATCATCATAATTATAATGACGATTATCATCATTATCGCGGACAACTTTGTATAAAACGACGCGTATCAAAATCAGCGTCAAATCGCAACGTAGAAAAAGCTTTTCCTTCGTAATCTAAGATTTTGAAGACCCGTAGTCTTCAATTATCAAACGGCAATTTCATTCGATTTGACAACGCCCGTATCGAACTTTCTGTTGTTTTTTTAATATTTCTTGAGCGCGAATGCTGAAGAAATATCAGAGCGGTTCCTCTCGAGGAACTTTCGAGAGATCGCGAACTGTCGAATGCTTCTATCATCGCTGCTACCCACGTCGCGATCACGTCCCGAAATTGAGAGAGAAAAAAAATTGCTTTCGTAATTAACAGAGTATCACGCACTTTGGTTATGTACAGGGCAGTTTTCATTTTTTCTTTGGATGTTTTAGTCGAAAAATATGAAAAATCTGTACGATACACGATTTCCGTTTCAACTTCATTTTCGTCGCCTTGAATTTTTGGTGATTTTTTTGAAATCGTTTTTAGCGTTTCAAGCGTGCACTCTTGTGTTTTTCTCTTATCTCGTCTCTATCTAGGATTCGCGTAAAAAATTGATCGTCGATTTGATGCAAAATTTGGGAAACTCCGCTTAGAGTTTTTTTCTTTTCTTCTTCTTCTTGTTTTGTTTGTTTTCTTCTTTACCTAACGTATGATCTACGGAGTACACATGTACATTCGATGTGGCTCGACGAATCCTTAACGGCTAATATCAATTGATCAAGTTAAATACATGTATCGCGTTAATGTAGGTGGATGATATTGTTTCGTTTAGCGTGGCGTTCCTACAGGAAGACGAACATACACATACGCACACTCACACACGCGCGCAAACACTCACAGCGTTTTTTTCGATAGCGAACCTTTATTGTTTTCGTTTCGTGTGTCTTCTTCTCGTTTTTCTTCGAAATTGGCACTTCTCGTTACTAAACAAACAAAAATCGTTTTTTTCTTCTTCTTCGTATTCGTAAAGTAACACTCGATCAAAAGGTTTATCAAAAAGAATCACGATGAGCAATTAACCTACTAAAATAATCGATCTTTGTTGACATAAAAATACGTTTCTTCTTCTTTTTTCAATTTCGTTTTTTTTTCAAGTCAATTACTTAAATTTGATGATAGCCATATATAACCCCTCATGTACAATCGCGCGTATCGCTGACGTTATAAAAAAATAAAAAAAACTCTTAAAAACGAACAATCAATGGAAAATTGAGAGAAAGAATGATTGATGATGATTTCTTCTTTTTTTCGTAATTCTTAGAGTAACGAGAGTCGCTTCGAATAATACGTAATGGGGATACAGCTCACGTACGTATTCGGAAATAAATATTATCGTTATAGCATTATTCTTACGGCACTAATGGACGCGACAGAATAATCATCGTAAGACCGACGGTAATTGGACGTTCTTTGAACTCGCTTGACTAATATCGCTGTTTTTACTCGGTTTTCTTAATACCTTCCGTTTTCTTCTTTTTCTTCTACTTTTTCCTCGTTTTTTCTTGTAATAACAAGCGCACAGGCCAAAGCGTTTGAAACGTTCATATTCGACGCATACTTCAGATGTGAAGTTGAAAAAAACACTCGTACGTACGAACTTCCGGTTCGTAATGCTACGGTGGATCGAGTGGCGCTGATTCGCCGGTCATATTTCACACTACTCGGTTACTTTCGGTTATCGGCTATTTTGTGTAAGTTTCCAAAAATGCAGTTTTCGTATCTTCGATTTTCGGCAGTGAAATTTTGTTTGACGCTTTGTCCTCTAGTAAAATGATTTCCCGATCGTTCAAAACGGAATGACGCGTGAAACGAAGCTTTGACGAAGCTCCGGCTCGAAGTGGCACGGCAGGACTCGAATTACCGTTAGACGCCGGTAGGTGTCGGCGCGAAGCGTCTCGGGTTTTCCGGGAACTCTCGTTACGCGACGAGAGGCATTTGTAACTCATCACAATTCTCGAAAAATAAAAAAAAAATCTCGGTTTTTTAATACACAGCCAAATATCAACCGTCAGTTTAATCGATCAATTGAACTCGAACTTGATACATCGACAGTCGTCAGTCGCAAAATTCACGACGCGAGCACTCCGCCGGAATTCGCGGGAATTACTTGTCACGAAAATGGCGCGAGATTTTCTCGAAAATTTTAACGGCAGGCTCATCATGAACACCCATAGATTTCTTGAGATGCACGAAGGTATCCAATGATTGAAGTGTTGAAAAGTGGGTTTTTAATGTGTTTACGTCCTCTTCCACTGCGTTGCGTCACCCGAATGTACTGTTTCCCGTCCTTTTAATCACGAGCTCAGCGTGGTGAATCGAACGCCATTTATTCTCAAGTTCAAGAAAATTGAGGAGCACGCTGCCGAAAATTGACACTGTTTTTCTGGAACTCCTATCGTTTTAAAGCGATCCGGGCGAATCTCGTGAAATTTCGAGAATCCATTGAAAAAATACGCAGATATGTACAATCCTGTTCCGCCATTTTGGCCTCGTGCGTCATTCCGTTTTTATCGAAGAAAAAGTCTCGACCCGACCCGGTTCTCGAATGGAATTAAAGACAGTTGAACGAAAAAACTTAACGACGCCTGTCGTTGCGTCGATCTTAAAAATATAACCTATAAAAAAACCGGAAGTCTATATCGAAAGGATTTAATCGTTACAAAGCTTGGCAGCACCTGCCGAGAGAAAGAGTGAGAGAGAGAGAGAGGGGGGGAGAGAGAGAGAGGGGGGGAGGGAGAGAGAGAGAGAGAGAGAGAGAGAGAGCGAGCGACAGGGAGTGAAAACGTTCAGTCACAAAGTGTAACTTTTGTCTCCAGAGTATCACGGGACACTTGATCCTTCCGTAGAGATGATGTCGTAGGAGCGGCTTACAAGCAGCTATCGACGACGATTTCACCGATTTTTGTGACAATGTCATCAAAAGTGGGTCTTTCGCGCGGATCGTTGGACCAGCAAGCAGTTTGGAGTTCTTGGAGGGCCGGGGGTGCAGCCTTGTGGGCTTTCCAGACGAGAGTTTGGCTCTGCAGTTGAGAAAGTACGGAATCGTCGTTGAGCTTGTTGAACGGTAATTCACCTTGATGAAAGATCTCCCAAACGAGACAGGAGAACGAGTAAACGTCGCTTTTGGTAGAGTATTCGTCCTCGTAAACGGCTTCGAAAGGTAACCATCTGAGGGGCAACACTTGGTTGCGGTACTTGGTGTATTCCTGCTGATAGGGCTCTTTGGTCATGCAAGGCAGAGATATTTTAAGCGTCAGGTTGCTCGCTATGAGACAATTGCGCGCGGCTATGTCCTTGTGGACGAGACGACTGTCCGAGACGTGTTTCAATCCTTTGGCCGCTTGATTGGAAAGCGAGAGGATTTGCGCTACTGAGAGTTGAGGCGCGCGTTTCTTCGTCTCGTGAGAAGGACTCCCGTCGTTTCCGACGTTACCGCCGCTAGTTTCCTTCCTCGAAGCTATCAAGAATTGCTTCAAATCTCCCCAGTCGGTGAACTCGATTATCATGTAATCAGGCTCGGCTTCGCGACACAGACCTATCAGTTTCACCACGTTTTCGTGGTTCAATTTGTGCAACAGGTCCAAATGTCTCTTGAATTCTTGTAGAACTTGCTCGTCCTTTGTGTTCGTCAAACTCTTCACCATCACGACGTGCTCCTTTTCGCCGTCCACCTGATACTTGCTCGAGAATACATCGCCGAATTCACCACGACCGAGAGGCTTCAGTTCTCGTAAGTTACTCCTCGAAACTGTCAATTTGTCGTAACTGGATTTGGACTTTTTGGAATGATTGCTGCTCTGACTTTGGCCCGTCTCTGCACCGTCGCTCTTGTGCGATTCGCGATTCTCGCGTCCCCTCGATGCACCTGCCACCACTGAATTCTTGTGGTTCGTCGTCTTCAGCTCCGTTTGCTCCTCTTGAACCTCACCGTTTTCCAGCTTTTCTGAAAAGTGGAGAAAACGGTCAGTCAAAGCTTACATTTGTCTAGCATTGAAATATTAATAGATATAGAAATAGCTGGGATAAAATGCTGTTCGTCGTGATACGCTTTATCAGTGAGCCCCTATGTGAGGAATACGAGGTTTCCAATTGCGACTCTATGATTAAAACGGAAAATAGTTTCATCGGGGTTACTTTCGATTCTTCAAGCTTTTGCGAGCTCGAAAGAGTGTTTACGCAATTTTTGAAGCTCTATCGCATAGAGGCGGACAAAATAGGTACGTACCTTCAGCCTGTTCTTGGAGATACTGCTGCTTTCTGCGTCTGCGACGATAACGGCAGTACAGCATTAGACCAACAACCAGAACCATATAAGCAGCAGCCACACTCAGAGTTATCGTGACCGTTTTCGTCATCATAGAGCCATCGTAACCATCCACGTCAACTTCCGGTCGATACGAATCGATAGCTTAAACAAAAAAATTGATAGGTCAATTTACATCAGTTTTGCTAGCCAAGTAGATTGTGATATTGCGAAACATTGATTTCTCACAATTCAATGCCGTTTCGAAAGAAAAGTTGAATTTTCTGAAAAAGTGACAAATTGTTGAAAAAAATGGGTTGTCGAACGTCGTCAACAATGGGTCGATCAGAATTTGTCGTACAGTTTTTGGCAACGATTCGAAATATAATTGGTTCGCAAAATGAACATTTTACCTCTAACGTTTAATTGGACTTCGACCCTCTTGAGGCCGCCACTGTTGCCCGCGGTGCAACCGTACATGCCTTCGTCGCTCATGTGAGCTTCCTTTATGTAGAGACTTCCGTTGGATAGCACTTGAAGTCGCGGATCGTGGAGATTGTTCAAACGGGAATCTTTGTCCCAGTGGATCTGCGGCGTTGGGTGTCCCGTGGCCGCGCAGTGCAACATAACTGGATCGCCCTCCATTACTTCCGTAGGGTTTTGAGGCAGTTGCGTGAATTTCGGTGTAACTAAAATCGGAAAAGTACCTTGCATCAGTAGTGTCCAAAAATTTGGGCTCAAATTATGAAAATTCGTTTAGGAAACCCGTTGATAACTAAAATCGCATTTTAGTCCTCCTTAAGCCCATCTTTTTCCGTCGTTTTAATTTTGTTCCTAAATGTCGTAGTTTAGTAAATACTTGAGTGGAAAAAGATCGCCACGTAAAAAAAACTCGTAGAAAATATGGAAATAAAAATTGATGATTGGAACTTATAAAAAACAGTTTTGATTTGCCTTAACGTTATTCTTCGGTCAAATAGAACAATAGCTTCGTTATATTTGATGAACTGATCAGTATATATAAGGTTTGTTAAAAAAAATAAGATTACTTTTTATTTATTTTGTGAATTTGAAAAGTCAGCTTATTTTTTGAACAAACTTTGCGTATCGAAGAAAAAAATGGCAAAAATATGTAAATCGCTCACCAACGACGTCGATGTCGATCGTATGGTTGATAGAGCCTTGAGCATTCGTAGCGATGCAGGTGTACCGTCCCTTGTCCTCGTCCACGACGCTGTTGAAGTGCAAAGTTCCATTGATGTCCTGAACATGCTTGGGAAACTCTTTCTCATCGTTTTCGTTGACCCATCTGACGGTAGGATTGGTCGTTCCCTGAGCTTTGCACGGGACCCTTGCGTTCGAGCCAAGCTCCAGTTTTTTGTCGACCGGGGGCGGTGAAAACTTCAATTTTTCACGCACGAGCAAACTGGCGCTTTCCGTAACGAGAGGCTCGAAACCTTTGGTCATTACCTCGCAAGCGTAATTTCCCTTGTCCGAAAGATAAACGGATTTGAAGTGCAGGGTGACGTTACCGTTACGAACGGTTATACGGTGCCTGGTTGGACCACCGGTCTCGCGCAACGGTTCCCCGTCTTTCAGCCACTGTACGCGAGTCACCGGTGGATCCAATCCCGAATACGAGCACGTCATCGTCACTGATTCGCCCTCCATCACCTCCAATGACTCCGGCGAGCTCGTCAAGCTCGCTGGTGCTAAAACGAGAAAACAGAGAAGAATTATTTACATTCGAATAATATTCCACACAGATGAGATCCATTATCAGATCTATTAGAAGTAGATTGGATTAACTACACCAGCACACAAAAAAAATTTCCTGTACACCGGGCGCCACCTATCTACGGGCATGTTTTTCGACCCGCCGAATTCGAATTTCAAGTCAGTTTAGGCCGCCCAGCCTTCAATTTTGAGTAAATTGCAAAAACCCCAAAAATAGTGAAAATTCGATGTTTCGGCAAGAAAAAAAGTTTTGAGATCTAAGGCAAGCATAATTTACATGTATTTTGGTCTGTCAAATACTAATTTCGATCGTACTTCAATCATAAACTTTTTTCATTCTAAAGAAATTCTAAAAAATCATCAAAAATTGCAAAAATCGATGAAAACTGGGATTATCTTAGTATAAAAAATGTTGTGGACCCCGATTGACGAAGATTTTCATGTAATTTAATCTGCTTGATCTGATTCTGCAATAAATTT